>LN483711.1:118642-152405 GCA_900002565.1 Culicoides sonorensis | reverse complement strand
GCAATATAGTGAAAAACAAATGAAATATTTAATGAAAAAGGTGAAATTTTGTAGTCACCGTACCAAAAAAAATGGACATATGATATGTTGATATATAAAGGATACTATAAGACGATACTATTTCCCTTTTTTCAATCAGAATATCGGAATAATATATTATGCAGAATTTTTTTCCTGCAAAAATTCATAAAAGGATTTGATGTTATCATGGTACACTGTTCGTGAGGTCAATTTTGAAAAATATTATTTTGAAATGTGTTCTGGGAATAGAAATTGAAGGTTAAGCTCTGGCAGCCGTATTTTAATGCTCTGGTGACTGGAATCCTTAACTGTGCCATTTTTCTTTATCATGAATTCAGTTAGAGGTTGTTGATATTGAATACGGCCTTGGTATTGGAGTTCGAAGGCGAAGAGAAAACAAGCCTATTCAAATTAAAATAAAGTTGTCACTCACATTGGAGTGGTCACAATGTCATCTTGCTGGTGTTGACCATCGGATGAAGACTTCTGAAGTGCCTGAAACTGCTGACTTGATACATGTGTAAAAAAATAGGTATTAAAACCACTGAATTTCGTTATGAAACGTTTTAATCGGTTTTATTTATACTAAACTGGCTATTGCCAACTTATCCTCAAAATAGGTCCTCTAATAAGCTATAATTTATGGTTTCATTACACTTGGCTAGGATATTATCCTTTATATTACTTATTTTATCCTAGTTCCGAGCTGATCTCTCTTTCTTTTCCTGGTCAATTTAATTTGAAACTAACATTTAATATAAAACACTTTTAGTCTGACATTTAAAAAAAATTTACTTCATTCCTGACTTTTAGATTCACCTTTGAATTTTTGACAATCGTAATATTATTTTTCACAACATGTCAACACGGGACCAGGCCAAGTAGCTTGGGGCTATCAACACAACCTGGCAGTTATTCGAAAACAAAAAGAGTCGTAGCATGGCTTCTTCTCACTTTCATAGATGGAACATCTATCATTTGACATAATTGAGCTGATGGAGGGAGTGGTCAGTTCCTTTGATAACGTTATCATGTATTGTAAGTCCCAGGTAGCACATTTCCGTTACACTCTTGATGACCCATCATAAGTATTTATTTATCTAACTTAAAAACGCCTGGCAGACCACCAGCATAATATGCATAGACTAAAAGAGTGCCCATAATACTCGAATTCTTGTCCATCAAAGATCTCCGTCTGCAAACCAAGTCACTTTGTACCAGTGAAGCGAATGTTGTACCACGAACAGAGCTTCAATGTGATATTTATGATTTTAAAAAGCACATATATTTTACAAACACAAAAAATACAAATAAAATACAAGAAAAATATTAAAAGTTATTGGCGTTTCCTTTTCATTTTCTTTTGAGCAATCAATACAAGGGTATAATCGGAAGACTTATATATTGGTTTAAAATAGAAATTTATTGTTTCGATATTTTCTTCCAATTTTTGTTTTTTTATTTGACCGTAAATGCTCATTTAAATTTATATATGTTTTATTTTCTTTGATATTCGATGCATTTCGCTGGCATCAATTGAAACAACGATAAAATAATAATAATAATAGAAAAAAAAATCTCATTAAAATAAATAATATAAAATATTATAATTGCTAAAGGGCACAATTGAAATATTTGTTTGAACTCACAGATACTCTTCAGGGAATCAATTTGCCAAAAAAAAAACAGGAAAATAATATAGAAAAGTTTTTTGCTATATTATAATAATAATAAATAAATAATAATAATAATACTCTTTACATTTTACATTACATTGAATTTATAATGAGTTAAGAAATAAATGGATCAGGTTACACACTTTTCTATGAAAATGAATGTGAAAAATTTATTCATGGAATGAAAATCAAACAGAGGCTTTCCCTATTTTCATATTTTATATTTGAAATTTTCATATTATAGAAAACCACGATGATCATCATGCTGATGATGATGATGACGACTGTGTTGGTGGAGGAAAAATACCAACGAGAAACGGGAGTCAACAATCATTTTATTTGCATTGATGAATAAAATATGTAATATTCGTAAAAATATGTTCGTTGCTTTTATCGGTAGTTTTTTTTTCCTCTTTCATATACAAAATAAAAAGAGAGACAATACTTTATGATTTTTCTTTGTAATTTTTTTTTCTTGCTTCTTACACAAGTACTTATTCTTATGAATTCACGTACTTTTATTTATATCTTGAAAATGTTGTTATGAGGGGGTGTGAGAAATATGAAAATAAAATTTGATTTTTCATGCAAAATAAAAGACTTGGTGTGTGTTTGTTGTATGTAAGAGATATTGTCATAACTTTGCAGACGAACAATTTGTTATTGATATTTATATCCCTCTTTAAAGATGTATGTTGTTGCGGCATCTAATGTTTGTTGTAATGTGATGAGTGATTGTACTTCCCCCATATCGAGAAATACTATATTGTTTTTCATTTTTTTTTCCTTCGATGCTGCTGTCTTGTATCTTTAAGTGTGATGAAGATGATGATCAATTTAAATTTATGATTTGCTGTATTTTTTAAGAGTTTTATCGTGCATCAGTGTCTTATGGTGTTATCAGACAAATATTATATTTGAATTTTATTTTGAAGGAAGTAAAGACATTTAATGAATGACCTAATTTAAGGATGTTCCTCTTTCGGTCTGCCCTAGATAAATTTAAATAATAAAATTATATTTTGACGCTCAAAAGTATGCAATACTTATTGATTATCCACTTAAAATAAACGCCACTTAAACAACTTAACACACAAATTTCAGAAATAAAAGGTATTTCAATAAGAGACCTTTAATCAAGGTCAATCATTTATTTATTCATAATTAAACCCAATTTTTTACTTAAATTGAATGTACATTGCATACTTACAGAAGTAACGAATACATTAAACGTGAAAATCTATTACATTTTTCAACTGACAATTAAATGTATCCTATTTTCTCTTTATTTTTTTGTGAGAAAAACGAGAAAATTTTTGGGAGAGAAAAACGAATCCTTCATTTTCAATGTTCAACATTCATGTATATGATGTTTTTGTTGATTTGAGAAATTGACGGTGGTTCGTACACACACACACACACCTTATCATTGCATTCACTTTGAACATAAATTCATCAGAATATTAAGCTCTTGAAGAAGTTTTTGAAATGAATGAATAAAAAATGTTGTTTTGATATCTTATCAAAGTCCTTAATATCCATTGAGAGTAACGAAAATTTGTGAATCGGTCAGTCAAACACTTAAATCCCGTTAAAGATTTTTATATTTAACTAATCTGAAACGTTTTATTTTTTTGACATGTTTAAAACCTCAATAAAGATATAATAAAATGAAAAAATATATATATGGTAAGAACGTAAAAAGAAGTTGAAATGCGGGAAAACTTTGAGCTAAACTTTTTCTTTTGTTCGTTTTAAAATTTTTTTTTTCTAAACAATACGAATAAGAGGATTCCCACATTTTGCTTAAATTGTCAAGGAATGTTTTTTTTTCTCTCTTTTAATCAGCAAACCAGATCTCCACTTGACATATTAAACATGTCTTGTCTCTCTAATCTTTTTTTCTTTTTTTTACTCCATACAATAAAAAAAATCACAAAGTGCTTTTTAGACAAGACATTGCATTAGATTTGAACGCATATTATTTTCTTAACCCATTTATAATTCTTTTATTATTTGAGATCCAAATATTTTGGAACGCACATTTCTTGTCACTACCAGCATAATATCATCTTGAATTTGCCAAACCAGAAGGACGACAACATATAAGTTTTTAACTCAAAAAAGAAGAAAAGCCAAAATTATGTTCAGCGAACCATGTGAATGAGTTCTTTTATGTCTGTGATAGTTCGCCATCTACTTAAATACATAATATGAAAACTTGATGGTTGTTCGTAATATTATATGCGATTTTTGTTAAATACACACAGAGTATTTATCATCCTTAGAAATATGTGGAAAATGTATTTGGTTTATAGAAACACACAAATTCATGTGAAATCATTTAAAATCGCTGACATAACCTAAATTGAATTACGTTTTGGTTTTGACATACAGAACAATTTATATAATTATACAATAACTCACTAAGCAATATCATTATTATAGTACTTTGTCGTTCAACTGAAATGCAAAAGCTTTCCGGTTCAATAAGAAACTAATTTACGGTTAATCTACGTGAGAATTAGGAAATTTGGTGTAATGATACAAGGACATGATAATTGAAGTTGTACACATTTTATTTTGGGTTTTAAGGTCAATTATGTCGTAATATTTTTGTTTGTTAATAATAAAAAGCTCTGTACAATAAATTTTGCATTCCAAAATATCATGGTTAAGAACTTTTAATTTTTAATAAACTACAGCTTTGATGTTTATTTTGCACTGACCATATATTTTTTTTTTATCAAAAGCAAAACTAATGGAAAAGTGATTTATGTGATCTAGTTAAACGCATTTTAGTGATCAATTAAATACAAATAGAGCCTGTTTCCGTCAAATGCCGCGTGTACCAGCTGAGCCAGAGTTTGATGCTTAGACCCACCTGTAATGCTGAAGTAGGTTGTTCATGATCCTCAAAGTTAGTTTACAAGGAGAAGGAGAACTCGAGGTCACGTGGTGAGTATACGAATGAAAATCGTTCTGTTCAAGTTTAAACTTATTTGAAACATATGTAAGGCGCAGGCATTGAAGCAATTCAAACGTAATTGATGAGTTACCAGCTCGCTCAAATAGGCATCTCATTTTCCATCGACAAGAATTTACATGTCAATAAGTAACTTTGATAAAACAGAGTTAGATCTATTTGTTCCCCAATAAATTAGAATACAAAAACAAATTGCAAAAGCTGCGCTGAAATTGTGGCAGATGTAAATATGACTTGACATATGAGACAAACTCATGCATCAACTATAGCGATTGTGATTACACATGTAAGTAAACATTTGAAAATTTTATTGTAGAACAGACACAAATAGGCTTCTTCGGTTGATTGATGTCTGGAAGGGCATGAAGATAATCAGTCCTATAAAGAGGGAATGAATTTAATTCACTTTAACAAGCCGATCGCGGTCTTATAAGCTCATTTAGTCAACTGTTTTATTAAGAGTTACGTAAAGTATTCAAATTTATTTTTCGACAGGATTTATTCATAACAAATTGAAAGACACTTTTCTTTACTCCTGTTGTGAGGAGTAAACACATCTCTGCTTATAAAGTTTTATTTTAACGGACTTGAAAACGAACTCAATATAGTATTTTTTTCATATCATTGCTTAAACTTGACATATTTAAATATGAATGAATAACAGTAACATAATTTATACAAAAATATAATTTTTCATAAAACTAAAATTCAAACAAAGTTTCTCGGAACACCTTCTCATAATTATTATTTATAATGTTGCTAAAAAAGGACCAACTTTTTACAAAAATTTAAATGTTTGTGTGAATAAAATTTTAATATAATAACAAAAAAAAATGTTTTGTTTTTTATCCAACAAAAATTTTTACGCCAAATAAATTATTTATAACTTTGAGAGCGTGTGCTCAAGTACATTAATTCAAGGTTTTGAATTCCTGTGTCCACTTTTTTACTAAGCATTTCGGTTTAATAGCTCACTGTCAATCGTTTTGAACACTATTAATCACCATTTTTCATAAAAAAAAAATAAATTAAATGCACATAAAACACAAATAATTTACTTTTGATAACTTGATGCAATTTTTCTCTAAGAGACTAAAAAACAAAAGGCAGATGACAATAGAGCAATTCAAATCAAATTTTTTATCACTTGAAAAATAGCCAATCAAAATCTCGATTTATCATGTTCACGTGACACATCTTTCATATTTCGTTTATATCACAATTTTTTATTGTTTCAATCGTAAACTTTTCTACGTTTACTTACACCTTTGAATTTCATTTTTTATGATATTTACAAGTCGTCAACTGTATGACGATGATAACGTAATAATAGCTACATTATTGGCACTATACAGTTCAGAATAAAGTAGTAGTAATAATAATAATAATAAGCTTGTAAAAGAAAGAAATCATCATTCATATATAAATAAATAAATAAAAAAAATAGCCTGATAAGTAATAAAAAAAACAGAGAGAAACTGGTGAATATATAAATAAATTATATCGATTTATTTTCTTCTTCAATTTTGCGTGCCAACATTATTTGTTGGTTGTGCGAGGAAAATTCTTGACTGTAATTCGTCTCATTTTAAGGCTTGCATGTAAAAATTCACCATGTAGTCTCATGATAAGGGTTTTCGCTGTTTCTTGTTAAAGTAGAAAAAAAAAATTGTAATAAAAAATATGAAAAAATTGCAAGTCATCCGTTGTTCACATTTATCAAATTCAAAGAAACAACTCATTTTTTTTCTTCTGTCATCTTGCATGGCATGACCCGATATTCTTGACGCGTACAGTCATTGTATTATTTTTTTGTTCATATTGAAGCCTAACGCGGCTCCATTCTTCTCTTATTTTTTTATTTATTTTTACAACTAAACACATTAAATGATATTATTAAAGATATTGAGTTGTCGTGTCAAAACTGAGTTTTCTTTATTTATTGGTTTATTTAATAATAATATGAAGAAATAAAAAGTTGAAAGTGTTTATTTGTATATTATGATTATTTGAACAAATGCAATTGACATGTAAAATTTGATAACATTTTTCATACATGCAAATATTTGATTTTTACATTGAGTTTAAGTTTATCTTAAAAGGTATAAATTGCTTCTTATAAACATTTATGTCATCACCTGCCGTAAGCAGATTAAAATTCATATTCATACACCTTGTAATAAAATTTCAATGAAATAAGATGTCAATAACAGAAGGTGAGTCAATGAAATGTTATTTGAGCTTTGTGAAATTTCAACGTCAATGAATTAGCGAGATGATTTTGAGGTAAGTTGAATTGACATTTTTACTTGATTCCTCTTATAACCGCATGAATGAGAAATTTTTAAGACTATACTTTTAAAGTAGCATACAAACAGTTTTTGTTCTTAATTAGGAAGTATTTTGGATCAGGATAGAAGCTGATAAGAGGCAAGCGCTGGCTTTCACATCAACCCTCCAGCTGCCTAAATTGTGAATAAGAAAAATGAATGGATAGACGTTGATAAGAGCAGAGCGTCGGCTCTCACGGTCAACCCATCAACAAGCATAGTGATAGAATAGAAAAAGTAATAGTAGATATAGATAGTTTTGAAAATAAATTAAAGTTAGAGGTTAAGTCAATCTGAGGTCTCAAACAAATTTTTTTTATATTGATTGCATTTTTACAATACGGTGAAAGTGAATTAAAAATAGTCCAACCAGCAATCAGCATACGGTTCTTTGTGAGCATGACATCTTGGACTTGTTGTGACATCTTGGTATAACCAGTCTCTATTTCTCGATAGGTATGAGTGAGAGGCTGATGAAAATGTTAGATCAGTGAAGATCAATCCATTCAAGCACTTAAACATAAATTTCGCGACAAATTCATCTTTCGTATCGTCGTGTCATCGTCGTAATTGTAAAATATTTTATTAAGCCAAAAGGATAAGCCAAAAATGAAACGAACGTAGTTATCTTGAAGGCTTTTTCGATTAACATCGATTCAATGAATTTTTCATTGACACGGCTTAAAGAAACGTTTCTTTATAAATCACAACAAAAATATCAATCTCTCTCACATAATTGTAATTAAAACTTTTTTGTTTAACTTAATCTACAATTTTCAATGTTTTAATTATCCGAATCCTTTGACATACGAAAGAAAAAAAGCAATTAATTTATCAAATATTTATGTTGATGTTATTTAAATCTCGTTTATTGCATGTATATGAAGTGTATTGATTACTTAACATTTTATAAATCTTAAAAAATAACATATAGACATATACACAAGTAAAATACATTAGAGTACTTCATAAAACACTTTATATAAGTACTAATAATATTTTGTTTAACAACATAAAACATGTGAAAATATGAATGAAAAGAATGAAAAAGAAAAAGGAAAATGTATATACAAACATCATCATAATATAAAATGGTATAAGGTGCTACAAAATGTATATAAATGTATTAAATAAAATAACCGTTTTTGGGGAAGCAAGCTCTGAATATACCTTCGTGTAATGTGTTAAAATGTTTATGAGACTTTATAAGTCGAAGAAGACGACGATACGCGTAAATGTGTTTGAATGAAGTGTATGATGCGTATTTTTGTCATTTAAAATAACAATATTATGTATGTGGGTGAATGTTAAAGTAAGTGTACATATGTAAATATAATGATTTCTATAGGGTTGAAGTTCAAATATGTATTTATTTCCTTTTGTGCAAGGTTCAAAATATTGGGTGTCTCATTTCGCATAATCATACTATCAAAGTACCCATAAAACGTGAATATTTGAAATGTCAAACCTAGCTTTTGGTATGAAAAGAAAATCACTAATACACCCATTGTATCGGCTTTTATGAAATCGTGTACTAACATCTAAGAATACACATGTTTTTATTATTGTATAGGAATGCAAATTTTTCGAAGGGTGAAAAAAATTTATATAAGATGATTCAGGATGTAAGAATGGGTCACATTTACAACAACAAAAAGAAAAAAAGAAGAATAAATATATTGATGTGGCATTTTAACTTTTCCTTTTCATACCATTTCGTTATTTAACTTTAAGACGAACATTTTTTTGTGTGTAATAATAAGACTGTTATTGTTATATTTGTCATAGAACCTTGATGCCTTGGTCAAAAAATGGGGAGAGCAAAAATAAGCAGAGGAAAAGGATACATTAAATTATGCTTTATAAAATACCTAGATGATGGACAAGGCCTGGTATTAAGGATATGCCTTAAAGGGTTTACGGAAATAAAATTTAATTTTATATTTATTTTTTTTTTACATAGAAAAAAGTGAATCAAGTTTAGAAGGAAAAAATCAGATAATAATAGGAACAAAAGAACAAATTTTATATTAAAAATTTATCATGTCAAAATCAGCTTAACTAAATTTTTTTTTGTCTTCTGTTGGTTGGATTTCATGGCACCAGATTTTAACTTTCTTTCTGGTTTACTATCAAAGTTTGTTTAGTAATAAAATTCAAGATAAAAATGTATCATGTTAGGGATGTCCAGGAGAAGTCTCAAATTAAATTGAGGTAACTTTTTTGAATTTCGCTTAATGTGATATGTTACTCTTAATGAAATTTTTATTATATTTTTTAATATCTAGAAACTTTTCCAAGTTAAAATCAATAATCCACTTATTTAACACTCTGATTCGTTCTCGACTTGAATGAGGTTCAATGATATGGTTCCCCACTATAAATCGAATATTGAGAGAATTGAGCGACTCCAAAGACACGTAACAAGATTTATTTTCAGAAAATTTCAATACCCGTATGCAGACTAAGGTAAAAAGTTAGAAATTCTCGGAATGGTGCCTCTCTGTCGCAGACGCTTGGAAAGTGATGGCCTGATACTCTAAAATCCACCACGAAATCATCAAAACGGACATTGTAAATGATATCTTAGTGCGAAGTAACTCAACGAAAGTTAGAAACATGGGTCGATTTGGAATCAAAACACTCACAATAATAAATTACGCTTTTCACTCCTTCATGCCACGAACAACAGGTAAAACCGTCTATTTGGAAACATGAATCTGATAGAACTCCCAATAGCCACTTTCAAATCTGAATGGAAACATGCTTTAAATAAATTTGAACTCAATGATTACAACAACATCCTAAATTCTTCTTCTTTCTTCTTCAAGGTTCAAAGATATTAAGTGTCTGTTTGAATTACAAATCATGTAAAGGTACAGCTTAAAATCTCTTAATCTTCGAAAAATGGGCGAACGCTAGTTTAAGTCTAATTCAGAAAATTTCTTCCTTTGGCCTTGAATTCAATTCATTCAAGTAAGCCAGAAAAAGAGGCAACTTAAGCAGTTTATCGGATTGAAGTCAAGGCCAAAGATATGATAGACGAGTCAGCCGAAGTCCTATCATGAAACCTTTTAATGTTAAAATTAGTAATTTAACCTTGAATTGACTTACCCTAATCATAAAATAAAATAAAATATATCGAAATAATGAAACGATTAAATCATTAACTTTAACCGTTTTTATATGTCTTTTATTAAAGTTTGGGTTGTAATTTAATAGACTAACTTATATCCTTTTTATTATTATTACACCCTACGACAAATAAAAAAAAAGTTTTAGTACTCTAAGTTTGTTTTCATTTCCTAAAAGTAGAAAAAAAATGAAAAATTTTGGCGTTTACAGTTTTTTAAAATCACGTCAAAAAGTTGAGTTATGAATTTTTGAAATTTTCCATATAAATGACACATTTCGTCATCTCTCAGCACAGAGATTGGAAAACATGCTCTTACTCATTTTGAGTTATCTCGAAAACTACATGAGCTACAAAGGAGATCAATAGATCGTTGGAAAGAAGACGAATAAAGCTAATTGAAATTAAAGTTTTGGATACTAGATCAGCCAAAAAATTGGGCTTTTAAGGCTCAAGAAAAAAAAAAATTGAATAAAATCTTTGTTTTTTTCAAAGTTTTTTGCCAATTTTTTTAACTATTCAACTTATTTTAAGATTGAATGTTAAAATTAATATAACTATGTAATACTTTGTGTTTTCAAGTTATTTTGATATTGCTAGATGCAATTTTACTGTGGTAACAGTGGAAACCGTGCAGTAATTAGATCATGAATGTGCATTTCTCTACCAATATGACTCATATTACGCACATTTGATCACTTAATTTTTGTTTAAATACGTATACACAACTGATTTGTATACAGTTAATTTATTTACTTTGAACTAAGTAATAGTAGCTAAAAAATTCAAAATGGATAAAAACATTGCTGATTGCATTTGTGCGCGTTTGTCACAACTTTGTTACTTCTGTGGTTTATTTACTCCAAAAAACCCCAAAGGAACTTATCAGACATTTTACAGATAAAGCTATCAGATGCTTCCAGACAAAATATGGGCGTTTTCCTATTCTACAACCTTACACACCTTCGAACATCTGCTGTACATGTGGACAACTTTCTGACGAGAAAGGGCACATCAAGACTTTAAAAAAATTGAGCACCAATTCAATGGAAAAAGTATGGTCAATGGCTTATTGCAGAATATATTTAGTTAGAAAAACTGATCGAATAAACGATAGAAGAAATACTTATGAAAAAACACAAGAATTTTATATGTAATAAAGAAAATGAGACTTAATAAAAGTAAGACAAAAAAAAACACACATTTTCTACAATAAAAAAGAGATTTCTAAAGAAAATATTTAAAGCCTTTAAAGCTTATTCTTAAAGTATTACATAGTTATATTAATTTTAACATTCAATCTTAAAATAAGTTGGATAGTTAAAAAAAATTGGCAAAAAACTTTGAAAAAAACAAAGATTTTATTCAATTTTTTTTTCTTGAGCCTTAAAAGCCCAATTTTTTAGCTATATTCGTCTTCTTTCCAACGATCTATTGATCTCCTCTGTAGCTCAAGTAGTTTTCGAGATAACTTAAAATGAGTAAGAGCATGTTTTTCAATCTCTGTGCTGAGAGATGACGAAATGTGTCATTTATATGGAAAATTTCAAAAATTCATAACTCAACTTTTTGACGTGATTTTAAAAAACTGTAAACGCCAAAATTTTTCATTTTTTTTCTACTTTTAGGAAATGAAAACAAACTTGGAGTACTAAAACTTTTTTTTTATTTGTCGTAGGGTGTTATTATTGTTATAAAGAAAGTATCTTTTTCTGCAAATTTTCTTGTAAAAAAAAACTATAATACAATATGTTAAATGTATTTATTCCCATAACACAAACGACGGCACCAGAACACTTTTGTTTCAAAGGATAGAAAAAGTACAAGAAAAACAGTAAGATGAGAAATATATCCGAACAACAAACATATTTGATCATTGCTTTATTGACCATTATGTTGAAGAAAATCTAATAGTGTGGATACAGAATACCACAAGTAATTTAATATATAATTGAGAACTAGAAGGAAAATTTCACAAGAAATCGTAACTCTAGTTAACAAAATTGTACATGATTTTTCTGATATTTTTTTTTCTTTTAATACACTTATAAATACAAAAATAAGATTATTTAACTTTCTTTTTCAACATTTTTTAACTTTGATGATATTTTATCTTCTCAAATATGCATCAAATTGGCCCACTGAGAATAGAAAATAAAGTTTTTAACTCTATGGTCATTATACGACTCCCTCAATCGTCATTCTGATAATTTTTTCAAGTGTTTAACTATTAAAAGACAAAACAAAAAAAGGAGTGAAATGAAATGAAGAACATGCTGATAATCATGATGATGGTAGAATGGTTTTTAATATTTAATGAATTTACCTTCATTTTCCTTTTGTTATATAAGAAAATGTCCATTCATTGACAAGAACATTCCTAAACAAACTTATTTCACGCAATTATATCAAAATATGACACGTACTTTCCCTGGTGAAATAAAACTTTTTTTTTTAATGTTACTTGAAAATAAAATGAAGAAATATTACTTTTATTCAACAACTTTTGTAGTATATTTTTTCCAGAAAGAAAATAAAATAAAAATCATTGATTACAGGGAATTTTTGAATTTTACACGCGATCGTTGCTCATCTTTTGGAAAATTTATATGAGTAATTTTCCTTTACATAAGTAAGTAAATTAACTTATCTAATTCAATTAATCAGTAATCGTATCAAACTTCTTTCTTTATGACTAAAAGCCTAATTGATGTTACATTACACACACATACATGTCATGACTTGCTATTGTTTGTACAATGAAACGAAGTGTAACAGTGGAAATACGATAAAAACATGAAAATGTGTGTTAATAGATATTTTGATAAGATGCAAAGTCATTGCATTTATTGATGTTTATTAAAGGGGAAGTTTATTATATTTATCATAGAAAATAATCGTAAAATATAAGTACTTTACTTGTTTCTTTTGATTTCTCCTTTTATCTGTAAGAAAATATTACAATAAATTTTATGATAAAAGAAAAATAACCCTTAAAACAGTAGTTCCCCTCTTCTAAGTTCCACAATTAAAATTCATACATTTATTAAAATAAATAAATATTTAATAAAATAGGGCACCGATTATTTTCCCTCATACTTTTAACTTGAATCCATATAATATTATTTAGTTACGTGCCATCTGCAAAATATACCCTTTTTCTAAATTTTAAAATCACCTGAATTTTAAAGTATTTTTAAAGTGCTTTTATTGTTTTCAAAGTACCTTTTATATATTAAATAGTGTATAAATGCAACATTGTTCTTCTCAAAATAAATAAAAGCAAAGTGTTTTTCAATCAACACTGGTGAGAGCAAAATATTTTATTGTTTCATATGAGTTGAGACGGTTTTAAATTGAAAATAAAAAGATTTTTTTAACGTAATGTATTTTTATTGGTTTAGATTTGAAGTTGAATTAAAATGAGCAATCATTATGAAATGATTTCTTATGTGGATTTGAACTGATTTGTAAGTAAGTAAGGAGACGAAGCTTCCTCTAATGGAATGAGAGCAAAAAAATGATGAACTGACTTAAAAAGTAAAGTTATCGTCAAGGGAGAAATTAGAATTTCCAAGAAGTTCCTACGAATTTCTATAAAAAGAATTCATCATATTGAATCAGTCAACCATTTAAGGTTCAGATCAGATTTTTAGGGCGGACTCAGAAGAGAACCAGCACTCAGTCCTACAGACGGGTCCATTGTGCATACCCATTATCATCATATCTGATGAAGAAGGAACCAAATCTAGAGAAACAGCGAAAGAACGAAGTCCACTAGACCTGGTTCAGTTCAGGAAAGCTTCTGAATTCTTCGACTGGACTTTGACTCTGACTTGAACGAACTTTTTGACTTTGACTTCTCAATTGTTGTCTACTGTTTTGTGTTCTATATCGGCTGTGGCTTCTTTCGAGTTGTAATTTACATTTTTTTACTATTTCCTCTTCGGACAATCCTTGATTCATCAGGCCATTTCGGTAAACATGTTCAAAAAGAGCATTGTCTCTGATATCTTTCAAGCCTCTTTTGCCTCCGTAATTATAATTATGTAAATATTTATCCTCGAATAGAGCATCTAAAGTCATGTTTTTTTTAATTGAAGATAAATATCTACAACTCTTCAGGACCAAAGCCCAATATGTCCTTCTCTGTCATTATTCTTTTCTTCTTCTGGAAAGATGAAATTAACGATTCATTTTCAAAACTTTTCATTGTCCATCTTCTGTTCCCTAATGATTACTTGAATTTCTTCGTCCATTTTTTGTATTTTTTCTAGTAATGAATCTATGTTGAATTTTTATTTTATGAGATAGAAGCGACCACACCTTCTCAGAAAGTTAAGCAGGCACTTTTATGATATAATCAATATTGAGCAATACTCACCAGCATGATACCACGCAATCTGGCTTAACCAAATCAGATGTGCTGCAGTCTTCTTTTGTTGACAGCAGCATTGGCACATTTGTCGTAACTACTCTCAAGTGATAAAAATTCCAATATTCGGACACTCAAAATAAAACACATTTATTAAACAGTGTTTACCATTACCACGTTTTCCAACAAACAGGTAAACCTCAAATCAAATTTCACATTATTTACTTTTGCTTTCATCACACACACACACACACACACACAAAATATGGCATTTAATTTATTTTTTTTTTATTTTTACTGACTCTATTGTTTGTCATAAACCCGTATTATTATACATTTATGTGATTATTTTCCTTTCTCTCGATTTTATTTTACGATGAACACATGTGAGGAAATTTTATAACCACCCAATTGCTTTCAGTTTAAAATAAATACTGAAAATGGTAAATAAAATTTAATAAAAAAAATGAGGTTAATCGAGTATGGAAAAATAAAATCTCTCCTTGTTAATTTTATTTTAGTTTTAAATGGTAATAAAAGCGAATCAATAAACGAATTAAAATTTTCTTGTTATTCCAAATTTATTCAAGGGAAAAAAGTGCCTGTGGTCATTAGATTAATAATATTTTAAGAAAAATGAGTCATTATTATGATAGCACGAATTCTAATTAGAAACCCAACAATAAAATGGAAATGGGCAATAAATTAAGTGGAGCATGACAGTAACCAAAAAGAAAAATGAAAGAAAAATTATTGACAGAAGTTGAAATCATAAGGAAAATAAAAAGAATGCTGACTGTTTGGTCAATTGCTTGGTTGATTTTATGAACAAATATAATAATAATAAAGTAATATTTGGGTCTGATTATATGCCATCTTTTATATAAATATTCTTTCGATAGATAAAGAATCTTAACTATGATATTTTCTTTCTTTTTTTGTTCGTTTTCGATTTCGATTTAATATTAGTATCTTTTTTATGACGATTGTCTCATTAAAATTTGGTTACGGCAGGCAATGACTTGATTTTCATGATGATAAGAATAAAAATTGTGTGTTCCACTTTCCTTTAATGTTTCCTCTCATTCCTCCTCATTTCAAGAATAAAATAAAAAAAAAGTTATAGTACATTATTATTTTAAGATGTTACTCTCTGTGTGAGATATAAAACTTTATATTTCATATATATTTTTAAAGGAACGATTCGAATTGAATAAGAACAAAAACAAATATTATTCATATGATGAATCAAGGATTCTGAAAGCATAAATTTGTATGTTGTGAAAATAAGACAGCACAGTGGAAAAATAAACAACTTGACAATTCACTTAAAAATGAAATATTTATACGAAAACATATCATTCAGTCATATAGGTCGTCGTTATGGGAAAAACCTTCCTCTCTATATTTATTTCGATAATAACAACAACAACAACAAAACAAAAAAAAATAATAATAATACTTCCTCGATTTTCAAACAATATGAAAATATCTTTAAAGAAAGCTATCTCCTTGAATTGCTTTATGCTAAGCACGTTTTATGAACATACACAATCGAACTTGAAATAACACACACACACACACAAACATAATGCTGAATCGTAAAATTATATGTATGTTAAAGGTATAAATAACAATAACTCGTATTCATATAAAATCTTTAAAAAGGTACACACATGCATTTAAAAGTTTGTCTTTGTTTCAACAAGATTTTTTTTTGGCAAAAATGAAGTTTATTTCTAAGGGAAACCCTTTTTTCTTACCCCTTTTCATCATCAAATGCTTTACCGTGAATTTATGTTTAAAGTATTAGCGTGTAATCTCTTTTAAATGTATTTATTTAACGTATCTTCGTTTGTTTTAAAAATAAAATAAAATAAAATCAGAAGAAGAAATAAAATAATAAAGTTTTTCAACAAATTTTTTAATTGTTATCATAATTTTTTTATTTTCTCTTTCGTTAAATTAAACGAATTTTATTAAAAGAAATATTAAAATAGAAAAATATGTTGAAAAGAAATTATCACCACCACCCCCTTGGAAAATATTCAAACGAGTGATTTCCGTTTTTTTTTTCAATTTCTATCATTTGAAATTATTATGTATAAAAAAAAATATGTATTGGGAAAAGTATTTTTCGATTTGTCCTGAAAGCGATTTTTCATTTTAAATATTCATTGATTACTTTCGACCTCTTCTCAACACATACTAAAAGAATTTTGCCGGTAAAAGAGCTTCATGAATTTTAAGTCCTGAAACACGTCAGTAAGTCTCTGAACAACGACATCCTCTGCCTGGATCAGTTTAGATTCAACTTGGGCATAGCTGGATTGAGAGACGACTACAAATTGGTGCAAGAGCATTCATTGACATTAATTGGTCATTGTAAGATGTCCTCTTTTGGTCCAAGCTAGTTCAACAAGCTCCCCTTCAATGTGAGATGAAGGCAAGAAATATCAACATTTTTGAAGGACCTTAGAGAGCATTTGACTCTGACTCCTAATTTAACGCGCCATCTTATTTGAATTAATCTATACTACCTCTGCCTCTCTTCACTTGACTCTCTCTTGACTTGTCGCGGCTCCACTTCTAAGATAGCCTCAATTTGGCTCAATTCGACGAAACCATGGCAAACTAAATGTGGAGACCCTGAAACAGTTTTCAAATCCGAGTCAAATAATCACCAAATTGCGAGACACCTTGAAACTTGAAATTCGTAGGTGTCTTAAAATTCTTATGACGTCGACAAGATTTCACTCACGGGCGGTTGACTGGAAAATTCTTGAAAGTTAATTCAATGTGAAACACCAAACGATTCATAACTGTAAGTAAACGCACAAAAATTTAAGTCATTCAATTTTCATCATCCAATGAACTCTGTTGGTAATGTGTTAATAACAATAATAATCATCATATTAATAGATTCATTACATGTATTTATTTTCCCCCTTTTATATACATATATTTTTTCAGACTCACAATGGTCTCTGAATATACTTTTTTTTTACAATTAAACAAAACAACATTTTAAGCTTAACTCAAGTGTAAATGAATGAAAATAAACATGTTGCAATCGTTTCAATGTTAGAATTCCATTTTTATTTTGCATTTCACTTCTGAAGTCTTCACTTTTAGTCTGCAGGATGGAATTATTTTGTGAATTGTTTGTGTTATTTGAAGTAGGGAATTTGTGTTCATAGTTACTAAATAAGTGTTTTTTAAATATGTTTCAAGTAATTAAATTAGAAATGGGGGTCTTACATGCTCCCTAAAAATAATATTCATTTCATTTTAATTTTCTTTTTTTTTATTTTGAAGTTAAAAGTGATAAATATTAAATTTGTTTATTTTTTGAAAGGGTCATGATGATTGCGTTTTAAAGTGTTATTAATAAGTGAAAATATTTTTGAAAAAGACTCTACTGAAAATTTATTTGAATTCATTTTGTGAGAATAAATGCGCTATTGTTCTGATTTTACTTTATCTAGGAAAAATGTACATTCTAGTGCCTGAAGAAAACGATAAAAATCTCGTCAATTTCATATGATATCTTAGTATAAGCACACTGTGGACGCCTTGTCATTTTTAATTTAATCTATATTTAATTTATTTTTTTTTCTTTAATAAAAAATAGAGTAGTTTTATCATTTTTTTTTTTAATTTTGAAGAATAAAAGAAAATACGTTTAAATAAGGAAAAGAAAAATTATCATAATCAACAAATTCTCTCTTGTCGTTAATATTTTTTTTTTGTACCCTTTCATTGTATACGTGTGCGCATTAGATCTGTAATCATTGCTCTTACGAAATAAAATGACAATAACTGAAGATAAGACGAACCTAAAAGAAGATGGAAAAAAATTATAGAAAATTTACTTTTATAATTGGATAAAGTTTTAATTAAGGCTACTTGCTCGAAACAATGGAACGCTCTTTGTGTGACATATTAAATTGCACTATGAACGTTCGCACTCACTCTTTTGTTCAATCTTAATTAATTTGCCTGCAGCAATGAAAAACCTGGATAGAGCTATTTATTATTTGCCACCTTTGTAATGACTTTAATTAAGTTTTTCTTATTATTTTTGTCGAAAAATTATCTCCACAAATCATGAAGTCATTTTAAAAGTTAAAATAATAATTTTTTTTTGCTTAATTTAAAATAAATTTAACTTTATTTTGCAATCAAATACACTAAACATGAAATTTTACTTGTAACTTTTTTTTTCTGGTATCAAAACAATTTGGTTCAGACCCATCCATATTCATTAAAATGCTAATTGAAATTAAAAATTCAGAATACATAATTCAATTTAAGCAATTCTTTTTAATTCGGCTTTCCCTCAATTCAAACAAAAATAAAACTCACTCAAAATTTATTAGATAAACCGAAACAACAACTGCTTTTAAATTTATTATTAAAAATGTTATCTGATTCATAAATAGTCATTTCATTATTATTATTATTGTTATTTTGGGGTTTACGGATTTTAAAATTAAGGAGAAGGAACAACATAAAAATTTGATAAGGATAAGAAAAGAAATAATGTAAGAAAATTAAATTGAGTACCTAACGAACTGTTTTTAAAATAAGCAAAAAAATATATATAAAAAAGGAAGAAATTCATACATTATCATGATGGTATAAAAGTTCTATTCTCTTCATTTTATTATGATCTAAATTGATTTCTTACATTCAATTTACGTTAAAAAAGTAAAAATCATTATGCTAATGTCCATTAATCATAATATACTCTGTTCAACTGTCTAAAAGTTTATTAATTATAGACTATAAATATGTGTATTTGCGTGATATTGCAAGAATTATAAATATTTTTCCCGATTTTTTTTTCATTTGAGATTAAAATGGTGTAACTCTTTCATTTAAACATCGTACATTGATGATCCCTTATTTAAGGTTCCACCACATTTTAGCTTGAAATGCGGTAGGGCTGGCACCTGGGGATTTGGAGTATTTGCAGGATAGACCCCATATACCAATACCAATATAGATGACAACAACTTCTTCTAGCCTGACTTTTCGTCTTAACCAGTCTTCATGCGCAGGTCATTGGCCTAATGACAGCAGTATACAAGTACTTTCTCATTTTTGGTTTTAAACCCCAACGCTTACCTACTAGGCTCCTGCATACCATAGGAGATGAGGTTACTGCTTCTTGCTAATGTGTGCTGTTCATTGAAGCTTCTTATCTATAGTGACCCCTAGATATTTAACTTTTGTTGACATCTAACGGTTGTAGAGTTGTGAGCCCTAAACAATCGTCCTCACCCTGTTATGCTGATGTGACTTGACTGCTCAACTGCGGTTGGGATTTGATCTTCCAACAGAATCACTCACCTGGTCAGGATCACTTTGCTTAAGCACAATGAATTGGAAAAAGGAGGCAATTGAACACGTTGCGCGAGTTTTCCCATTTGATCCCTCATGCATTTAAAGCTGTTTTTAATCTAAGACTGTCGTCTGAAAAGTCGTAAGCCTTTTTCCAAAACCCAAAAGTGACGCCTCATAGAGGCTTAAAAAGTGGCCCGATCTGACCTTGTAGTAGAACTAGTTTTCAAATGAGCACTTTTCTCAAGATGAATCTAAAAGTCGAAATTAAACCAAAGCCAATAATAAAAGAAAAGGTTACATTCCTACCCCAGTTTTCTCAAAACAAAGACAATTATCTTCTAAGACTTAGTTAAATTTTAAAGTTTACAATTTATTAAAATATAATGAGATCTTACATCTCCTTAACTTCATTTTCCATCATTTTAACACCAAGATGTTTCGTGCATTTGATATTGTGTTTTTACATGTTTAAAGTCTTCTTTCTTTTTATTATTTTTTTTCTTCACTCCTTTTATTTTGGTCGGAAACTTTGCTTTTGTTTAGACACGACAAAAGTAATTTTATATAAGTTAAAAGAAAAACGATGATGTGTAGTAGTTTTTACACCTGCTAGGCATTTTTCAAACAGAATTATTATGGCATATCTGTGTAATATTTGTTTCTTTACAATACACGTTATTTTTGTATACAGCATCCTTCTTCCTTACTTTAAAACATTATTTTATTATTATTATTATTATAACATTTTCTTGCACTAAAACCGGAGTTGTTCAACTCGCATGATATTCAAAATGTATTTTAATAAAATTAAAATTAATTGAATACCTCTGTTTGACCATAAAAATGTTACCCTTTTACTGCTTTTACTTACAAGTCAGTGGTAATGTGGGGGTATGTGTAAGATGATACATGTTCCATTCATATTGTTAAATTATGCACGAAACACACTATTCATATTTTAAAATTAGACAGTGAACATCTCTATATCAGAAATATTTTTTAAGGTAAACATATGATTAAAGACTCAGGTAGGCGTGCGTGTAAATATGAATATAGTAAGACCTCTTTTAATGGTTTTTTATACATTTTCGCTTCATTTTTTTACTCATTTTATTATAAATTTTATTTTTGGTAAATTGTAAAAGTAATGGTACAACCCCACTTTAGTAATGGCATCATAATTCACTGGTAGACCTTTTTCGGTTAAATATTTATACGAAAATATTTTCATATTTTTCACTGAAAATTGTAAACAAACATGTGTTTTATTAAAATTAAATGAATAATATTCACTAATGGAATTTTTCATTGAGAGAGTGAAAGAAAACAATTTTAACGCCTTATCCAAACCTCAGAATTTAACTCATATTTAAATTGCATTTCACACAAAGAACCAGATTGATGATAACACAAAAAATATCATTTTATATTCACTAAACATTATAATAAGTTTTTTTTCCTCATATCAGATTCTAAATAACCAACAGCGAAAAAAAAGTGACATTCCTTTATTCAAAATGGTATTTGCTCACTTTGTGTTGTGTTTCAAACTGAAAAAAAAGAGTGCAATCTATGTTTAACATTAAATATATATAAAATAGCAAGTAAAACGAATAATAAATAAAGTTGCATCTTTTCATGTGAATGTGATACTATAAATGTGCAATCTAATGACATCGTTGCTTTGCATATGACACTACAAAAAAAATATAATATCAGAATTTTCGTACATATGCAAAATGAGATATATACAAATGCAATAATTTTGTTTTTTTATATATACACTCACATAAATGTTATCTAATATTATCTTATGGTTGAATTTTGTACAGTGCCTGTTTACTCATGTAATTTTCATTTTATTTTTCATTCTAGATAAACAAATATATGTATGTTTATGTATTTTAATGAAAGAAGGAAAAAAACGAGAAGAAATCTAGGAACAAGAATGTTAAAACAGATATTTTCACAAAAACATACAAATATAAGAGGGATTTCAAACAGAAATAGCTACAAATTTGGAGTGAATATGGGGCAACTGTCACATGAAAGTATAGTGGAGTATTTTTAAAAAGCTGTTAAGCGTGTTATTTTCTTAATATGATTTTGTGTGCGATACGTTCTATTGAATTTATTGCTTACTAGTACATACATTTTTGAATTAAACTGATGTTTATTTCTTTCTTACAGACTTTAAATGCAACTATAAATTTAACGGAATCAAGGGAAAATATTTGAATGTAGCATTAAAGAGTGGCGCTGCTCCCAAAAACGAACATGCAATGGATGTTGAGTTACAAAAGTCTTTATCTTTTTTGGATAAATGCTGTACTCGTCGTGCAGTAAGAACCATTCAAGGAACTAATAATAATGATGCAAGATGTTAGTATTGATATATATTATACACTATCTACAAGTAATCAAGATCAGCATCCTGACAAAGCAATGATCCTGAGATTCAAATCATCAAACAATTGGACAATCGCGTAATTTCCTAAAACGCAGACATTTTTATATTCTAATATTTTCAAAACCGGTAAAACTTCATTATCGCTGAAAACAGTGGAATTTTAAGAATTATACATTATCTGGGCTCATAAAAAGATTCGACAAAGAGTTCAATAATATCCACATAATTAAATGTCTATATTCATCTTTCGTTTTATCATCATTGAATATGGAAATATAATCTGGATGCCAACATTTCAAATTGATTTTAAACGACTAGTGACTATTCAGAAGCAATGTCTCCTTTTTTTGTCTGAGAGATCTAGGTTGGTAAGAGCGTTTTCACCTGCCTCCTTATAAACATCGCCTCAACTTACTGAACATGCTCATCATCAGAGATTGTCAACAGATTGCTTGCTGCTCATTCATTTTTGAGGATAAATATCAAGGATAAAGTCAGAATTAGAAATTGACCACACAATTTGAGAGTTCAGCGTCCACTGGAAGAAGTGAAGGCAAATTCATGAATCGAGGCAAACTATTTTATTAATCGTTGTTTTTCTCTTTATAATAGGTTGTGTCAAGACATGTCTCTAGTCAGTTCTAATTCTACATGAGTATCAAATGAGCCCTTGGGTGGACCTTCGGGGAAGGGGAGGTATTTTTGATTCTAATTGTAGTCATTATTTGATGAAACAAAATCAAATAATAAAAAATCTGTTATTTTCGTGGTTCGTTATAAAATTTTTGAGAAACTGTGAGGTCTCAAATTATTTGAATTTATGTCCCATTCACAATGAAATAACTCAAATCTATATACTTTAAATAACAACTGTTAATATTTACACATTTTTTTTTCCTTTATAATTTATACTCCTTGGAGACAAAATGTATGCTAGTTTCCAGGCTCAAACATACTTGATTCACATATTTTTATTACTATTATTATATTGCAAAGATATTATAATACACTGTCAGAAAATGGAATAAGATATAAATCATAGCCATACACATATTTGAAACTTAAAAGCATTTTAAATGTATTTACATTTTTTTTTCTCCATTATTATTTTTATGCATTACAATATTATTTATTTTTAACTTTAAATTTTTTAAAATTTTACATTTTATCTTGAACTTTTGTAAAATTTTTCAGAAGTAATTGTATTATTTGATGTATATAATATTGAAAAATTGAATAGAATATATAAAAAAAATCGTGACATGAGGTTATATTTTTTTTGAATCATTAGTTCCACTTGTCATTTAATTTGACATAAGCCGAACTTCCATCTCGGGAGAATATATGCTAATGTAAGTCGTGACACAATATAAAGTAAATAAAAAAATGTATTAAATATTTGAACTAATTTTTTTTTAATCTCATTTTAAAGGCAAAAAAAATCAATCCGTTACCTAATTATTTGATGTTTAATTTAAAATTTAAAGAAAGAGGAGAACCGTAAATAAATAAATCAGAATAAAGGCATCGCATCATAAGTCTATAAAAGTTTTTTTTTGTATATTGAATTTAATTCAAATATTGTGAATAACTTGTTTTTTCTTTTGTTGTATTTAAATGGAAATGTCTAAGAATAAAATAATACAAAAAAAGAAACAAGCAGAACTAATTTTTTAAAGTTAAATATAAAAAGAAAAAAAAATTAAACTACAATGATTCATGTATAATTCTTATAAAACATTCCAACAACTTTATATCCAAAGCAAAATTAAAATATTAAAATTATTTTATTTTCATTTAAGTAAAAGAGATTAAACATTTTTTTTTTATTTCTTGAAATACAGTAAAATGCATGAATGTTGTTTAGGTTCGTTTACGAAACACCGACCACAATGTTAAATCTTAATTCGACATGCCTCTTGCTTATTTTTTCTTTTCTTCTGTTTATATGGTAATGAAGTTTCATAAATCGATGATTTTTTTTTTATTATTATTTAGCCTTGAAGCGAATTTTCTTGTATATTTTTTTTGCATTTATTCATTTAATTGATTTCAGATCATTTGAATAAGCTGAAACAGGATTCCTTTCAGCTTAAGCGCATTTTGAACATCATCGGAAGATCACATTGATGTAGGTACCAGGCCATGAAGAGATTGAAGGTTATGAAATGGTGGATGAACTGGTAAGGAAGGGAGCTGAACGGAAATTTATTGACCCAGAGCTCTTTTGCGGAGTAAGTGTGAGCTATTTCAAAAAACTCATCTCGAAATGGGTGGAAAAACAGATGAAATTATACAATCAAAGTATACCAGCATCTTCACAATTCAAAGAGTTTGTGAACTGTTCAAAGAAACAATCTAAAATGATCTTACAATTGAACAAAAAAGACATCAGGAAACTGACGGGTCTCCTAACAGGACACTACCACTTGCACTGCCTTAAGAAAGAGTGATTCAAGCACCTGCTGGCTCTACCTAGAAGAGGATGAAACATCAAAGCACATCCTCTGTGAGTACTAAGCATTGACTAGAGTGAGGATTCGCTACTTTAGGGACGGCTTTCCATCTTCTTCTACTAAAGTCAACACAGATCCTCTTAAATCCCAACCTGACTCAACCTTTCAAATTGAATTAAAGACATTTTGTATCTAAAAAACACTTTTCGGTACTTTAAAATTTTCAATTGAATAAAGATATCAGTACAATTTTATCTCTATATCGCATCAAACTCAACACCCATAAACTCATTTTATGAAATTACTATGGAAATATGATAAACCATTGTATTTTAGGCAAAATAAAGGTAATACGAGACCACTCGATACAAAATTCTATGAGCCGTATAACTCGAAATATTTCATAATATCTTAAATCAAAATATTTTTTATTTATCTTTACCTTTCAACTTATCCGATTAAGACCGTGTTAACAAAAACTAAAAGTTATTATTGCATGTGAAACGCGTTAAAAGCACTTGTTTGTATATCTTTATATCGAGATAGCCAGAAGCGAATTTTACACTCTAAACATTTAATCATTATTAAAGCACGTGTGCTCTTATGATTAACTTAACGTGTTCTTCTTTTACATATTTCATTTAATTTTTTTTTTTTTGAATTTTGAAGACCGAAAATCATGTTAATTTTCCTTGTAATTTGTCTTTTTCACTCTTTTGTGAATAATAAATGTTTCCGAAACATAATAAACAATTAAAAAATCAATTTTAAAAGTTATTCAGATGTTTAATTCAATTTTCTACATCAATTAAACATTTGATTTTACCTCTGGAACACGTAAAATATACATTTATTTTAAAATCTTAAGTGTAAAACAAACAAAAATATCTTTCTAATCTTATACAGAAATTTTGTTTCAATAAAAGACTTGACCACAAAACATTTTCTCAAAACTTTGACCATTGCTGGTCGATCAAGATATTTTCATGCATATAATACTAAAAACTATTTACCTTTTTAGAGAGAGATATAAGTTAGATCTGTCTTCTAGGCATTTACCTTTCTAAGTATTCCTCTGATACTGAGACGATGCGATGATGATGATGATATATGCAAAAAATAAAATTCAAATAAAAGTAAAAGACACGCTTTGCATATTTAATTCAATCAAAGTAAAGAAAAAGCAAAACTAAATAACAAATTTAAAATAATGAATAAAATAAATAGACCCAAAATTATTTTCTGTACTTTTCTTTCTGTATAGTGTGTATGTGTGTGTGTCTAAATATACCTTTAAAACCTTTGTAATTTTCTGAATATTTTAATACTTTTAATTTTTTTTTTAAATGCAATGAGACAACTCAAAGTAAATATCTGGATTCGAACTGTACACACATACACACACAAAAATTATAGAGAATGAAGAAGCAATTTCAATTTTGATTCTTCTCTTTGTCTTTTAAACAAATATTTCAATTCTTATCATCTAAAATTTTAAACTTGAATATAAACTTTAGCTTTCCAACTATTTTCTTTCACTTGTATTTGCATGGTTTTTGCAATTAAGCCATTGTATTTATATTGTGTGTGTGTGTATACAAAGAGTTGATAAGAAATTGCTAAATTTTATGCATTTCCTTCTTTATTTTAAAAATTAACATGCCGAGTCAGTATTTGACTTGGTTAGAAATAAATGAGTTTTCGGAATTGAAATGAATTAGGTTGACACTGATTGAGTTGAAATTTCAGCATGAAAATGATCTCTCGGGACTAGTTTTGTAAAGAGTACCTGCAAAATTTTAAATAACGAGATGTTTTACCTAATCAATCGTTATCATAAATGCATTTCGTTATAGTTGAGCACTTAATGTAAAAACTCTAGTTTTTAAAGTTTATTAGAGATTATAAAAATACAGAAAGTGTTAAGAATTTCGAAAAAGATCTTAAAAATTTCGAAAATACTAAAAACTTCGAAAAAAACCTAAAAATTTAAAAAAAAACCTTAAAAATTTCGAAAAATACCTTAAAAATTTCTAAAAAGACCTTAAAAACTTCAAAAATACTAAAAACTTCGAAAAAAACCTAAATATTTCGAAAAAAATAAAAATTTATCAAAAGACCTTAAAAATTTTGAAAAATACTTTAAAAATTTCGTTAAAGATCTTAAAATATTCGAAAATACTAAAAACTTCGAAAAAGATCTTTAAAATTTCGAAATTACTAAAAACTTCCAAAAAAACTTAAAAATTTCGAAAAATACTAAAGATTTCTAAAAAGGCCTTAAAAATTTCGAAAAATACCTTAAAAATTTCGAATATACTAAAAACTTCGAAAAAAACCTAAAAGCTACGAAAAAGATTTTAAAAATATAAATTTAAAGTTTCTCCATTTCAAGGAAATGCACTCGAGTTTTCGTTCACAATCACGTTCTATATTTCTTGTCATTTCCGGATTACTCATATAAAATTCAACCTACTTAGAAATTTTTCCTGGAATTCATTTTTCTCTCAATTCTTGAAAACACTTACGCCTTATAAAACTTTCAAAAAATAAAAATTAGGGATTCCATTCCGTTTTTCATCTAAACATAAAATATAAAGACCAAATATGTATTTACCCATTATATCTCATTGTCTTTTAGTATTATGATTTTGATGATGAGTAACTTATATATTTAATGCGTAAACCACACAATTCACATACATTTACTTCTTTGGGTGTACTTTATCATCAAACCACATAGACATAAATATTTCCTCCTAACTAAGGGTATAAGTTGTCAATAATAATGTGTGTTGTGAGCTACAAAAGTCAATTACGATACACACACATATTTTATTTTTAAAAGCAAATGAATGGAGAAAAAAAGGAAGCACACACACAAAAAAAAACAAGATAATAACGAAGGCAGCAGACAGCAATGAAATGAAGTAATAAAAACATCCCATAACATTTGATGAGATATTTTCATTAACATATCCAATTTACGTGAAATGAATAAACGGTTTAATTCTGTTGTGATGATAAGAGTCCAGTTTATATGTGATGAAGAGGAGATAATTCTTTTTTTTACATTTGAATTCTGTTTAGAAGTCAAGATGGATTTTTTTTATTTTATTTTATTTTATTTTTTTTGTATTTTGATTTCCATTTTGTTAAGCACATTATTTTATGTTCGTATTTTTCCATCTGTTTCCCTTGAAACAATTTTCATTTCAAAGGATTATTACCATCCAATTTCATTGTGTAAACATTTGTATTATCATCTTTTTTGCATGCATATAAAATATTTTTAATATAATTCTTTCTGTCTTTCGTTACAGACACACACACACACACACACTCACACACAATCTATGCATACTAAGAGGAAAATTGTAAAGAAAAAAAATTAAATATATAAAAATGGAAGAAGCTGAAAAACCCAAACACGTAACAGCTGGATTTACGCTCAACTTAACATTAGTAAGTTATTGCATATGAGAAAAGTCCGACCATTTTTTTCTTCTTTTTTCTCTTTAAATTCAAGTCAATGCAAAGAATGCTGTTGAGTTTTTTTTTATTTTTTTTTATTAGACTACAAAATAATAAAATATATCTCAAATTACCATTAGGCACAAACTAGTTACAGGAGAGTGCAGTTAAAATTAGTGCTTCAACATTTTAAAACCATGCCAATCAAGAGTAGTTTGAACAAATGAAACACAACTTGCAGGTACTTGTAAAATTAACGAGAGATATATAAATATATTGTGCAATTGTTGTTATTATTAGCTAAATCAACATTAAAACTGTTTGTGTAATTTACTGCCGTCACTTACTTTTATGTGCATGTGTGTCTGTGTGTGTGCTTGTGTTTATATTAATTAATGCACAGAGGGTAAATATGAGTCAAGAGTACCTCTTCTTCCATACTTTGTCGGCATTTATATTAACATTAGTTATAGTTTAAGTTTAGCATGTTATTTTTGTTCCAAATAAAAAATACACATACATATAAATTTATGCACATATTATTAATTTACTGTACATTTCCTATATTTTGATTTGCATATTTTTTGTAATGCTAATATTATAATTTTACTTTACTTTTTTAGTATTTTATTTAAAAAAAAAAAAAACATGAAGCAATTATTAAATTTTTATGTTAAAATGATTTTTTTTGCTTTAAATATTTTACAATTAAAATTTTATGATTTTACATGAAAAAGTTTCAATCAGAACAAGGAATTTTATGTTGAATACTAAACTAACACAAGATTCTCAATGATTCAGGTTTACATATAAGATAGGAGTTGATGAGTTGACTTTAATTTTATAAAAAAAAAGGTATTTCATTGAAAGAGTGCATTTAAACAAATTTTTTCTGTCAACCAAAATGATTCGTTTGGGTTCGTTCATTCAAAGGAATTTTGCTACAAAATTTTGATAGAATTTTCAAAAATTCAAGTAAGTTGATTAATAGATAAATACATAACTCACCTAATTTTTACTACCATAAGTGTGGCGAGCGTGGATGGCGGCGCAGCTAAAGATGTGCAGACCAGGATAAGAAGAGCTAGGGGTGCCTTCACGATACTTAACTGTATATGGTGCTCCTCAGTCCATAGCAAACCGATAAAACTTAACATCTTTAGATCGTGCGTACTTTCTGGCCTTCTCAGTGGTTGTGAGACTTGACTCGTTACAGAAGACATTAAGAGAAGGCTGCAAGTATTTGTCTACCGCTATCTTTAACGAATTCTGCGTGTCTTCTGGCGGAATAGAATTTCAAATAAGGAACTGCTGAGAAAAGTCGATATGCAAAACATAAATATGGAGATACGTAGAAGAAAATTTGGTTATATTGGGCATACCTTACGAAAAGACCCTTCAAAAGTTTGCCACCAGGTGTGATTGTATACAATCGACAAGGTAGCCATAGAAGAGGTCGACCAAGGAACATCTCACTCTCTCATGTCAACTCGGTCAGAGAGACAAATGAGGCATAGTTTAACAACCTGGGGGAACTGAAGCAAATTGCAATCCGACGTTCTAGATGGAGACATTTTCTAGTTCGCCATTGTTCAACATGAAGACAACCTGGACTCCCTGAGGTAGGACAAGGCGTAAAGTAAAGTAAAGTAATGTAAGTATTTTTGTTTTAGTATGAAATAATGTTCATCTCTAATGGAGAAATGCTTTGCCCTATGCTTCATCGCATGGTCATAGGAATGGATACTGCTTTGATGGTACTTCGTCGCAATCGAAACCAGGCTCCTCAAGGTTTCATATCTATTAAATTCCCAATGGAGGTGAAAACCCACCCATAAACATAAACAAAAAATATAATAAATAAAAAGATCAAGTAAAAGATCAATCAGTATGCTGTTTAAGGCTATAATAAACATATTGGTAAAAAAATCTCAACCTCGAAGTTTCAAAAATTGAATTTCGAAATAAAAAAATTGCATTTGCACAATTTAGGCATTTGTGTTCAATTGTGTACGAATTCAATTAGATGGGATTGAGTCAGGTATGGTAACAGCTATCACTCAATAGAAATAATGCGAAGTATGGCAGATAACGTCAAACATGGAATTGGGATAATGGAAAACTTTAGCTGTCTCACATTTTATGATTTGAAAGAAATCGTTATTGCTTAAATTCATTTAAACATTTTTCAATTCACAATGATTGAATTAAATTGCGCCTATCTCTTTACATTAACAGTGAACAGCACACTTCTAGATCCAGGTACACTTTTAATTACTTTGTACACTTATATTTTACATCATTTTTTGAAAGTTTTCCTTGATGTATTTCTTCGACTACATACAAAAAATAACACAATATTATAATAAATATCTAAATGTATTTAAATTGTTTATTAAATATTTCACGCCAGAGCAGATAAATTGTTGCAATAAATTGTAGTCATGTCATTGTTATAAGAGTCAGATTAAATGTTTTTTCTTCTCTTATTTTCTGTCTGCGCGCCATACACACACACACACACACACACTCACACACAAAAAGATATTGCATTCTCTCATACAACTTACAGTTAGATCACAAGAAATTGCTTTTATATTAAGAAACAAGACAGAATATTATAATAACAATAAAATAAAAATTATTTGTTGTTGCAACATGTTTAATAAATGGATTTCCATATAAAATAATGTTTAACTATTTCTTTCACCAATAAATGCATGAAGATAAATTTGAATTGAACGCGCGTGTAAGTTAATAACACACACAAACACCTCCATTTAAAAGATAAATTGAGCCAGTTTTGAAGCGTGTAGTGTATATTAAATAATAAAAACTTTTTTTACATGGCAAATGTTCATTAAAACCGTTCTCATAAATATAATTTTTTTTTAAGGGAAATGATACAAATATTCATGCCTTAAGGGTTTTGTTTTAATATTCGTAATATTAGTAATGTTAATATAGTTATTTCAAGTCCATTACAAAATATGCAGGATATTAAAAAGATAATTAAAGCAAAATGGAACTTGAATTCATTGTAAATCTTCAATTAAATTAATAATTTGTTTTAAAATTTGAAATGACAAATTTATTACAGTTAAAATTCAATCTTGGCTAATCAAACAGACACTATAAAGTTTCCTGCTGTTATTACTTCGTCCTTCTCTCAAAAAAAAACAGCAAAAATAATATCTTTATAAAACTATATTTTACATTTTAAAGGAAATGCATTTTCCTGTATCCTGTTGTGTGCTGTTGGAACAATTTTTATCTGCACTGCGTTTAAAATGTTACTGATTATTATATTTTTATATGTTTAGTTCGTTGGCCTACTATCTTGCTTTTTAAGATGAAAAAAAATAATAAAAAATATCAGTTTTTTGTAGGGACCCCAACCGATTATTCGATTAATCGAATAATCGATAATTTTTCGATTATTTCGATTAATCGATTAATCGACTTTTTAAAACGATTAATCGATTTTTAAGTACCTTGCCATTTTAATATTTTGTCTTAAAAAAGTTTATAATTTTTTAGAAATTTAACGATGGTTTTTAACTTTCTTGTACTGCAGCAAAGTCTCCACACTACGTAATATTTTCAAAACGTAATTCTCTATAACATAATTTTTTAAAAAACGTAAAAATTTAAAATAATTTCCGGGTTTTTATTCAAAAATTATGTTATGGAGAATTCCTGAATCTCTATATCATAGAGACAGCGGCACAAAAATTAAGTAGCATGGAGACTTTGCTGTATTAAATGAAAAAAAGTATTAAGTATCATAATCACACATAATATTATATTTCTCGATTTGAAGTTTTTAAAACGTTTTTTTTTTTTGAATATTTCCGAAAATTGTTTGAAAATTTTTCAATACAAGAAGTACGATAAAAATTACACTTTCAAATAGTTCAGTGTGAAGTGTTGATCGGTCAACTTAAAAAGTCTGTTTTAATTTAACCATACAATATTTCTAATGGAAAATATTTATCGATAGTCAAAAGAATACACTCAAAGCTTCAAGTCGCACAACTTTCAGATTTAAAGTTGACAAATTTCAGGAATATTAGAAGCTTAATAGATTATGAACTGTGTGTTTTTAAATAGATGGAAATAAATAATTTGATTCATCACAGGAGTTAAAGCTCTTTTTGAAAATAAAGTGTCGGAAAACGCATGTTTGTGTTGAGAATCTATGTAACAAACTTTTAAGTATTCCGTACTAAAATTAAGAGTTAATTTGATGAAACCTATTCTGAAAATATTCTTATAAATGTTCTTAAAATATTATTTTTTTATCCCTCTTTTTCCCAGATCCAGCTGCAATTTTTGATTAAATTTTATATTTTTTAGTTGGTTTTAACCCATCAATGAATGATCAATCAAAAAAATTTGGTTGTTAGAGTAAAAAATTTTCAAGAGAAGTTAGTAAAAATACGTATAACTCCTATAGAATTACGTATAGAAATTTCACTGGGAAAGTAATGGTTAATATAGTTCATATTAAACTGCATGCAGTTATAGAAAAAAAATAAGTTTTATTATACAAGTAAATGACTTAGAATTAATGCAAAAAAATATAAATATAATATTTTCGATTAATCGTTTTTTTCGATTAATCGATTTTTTTTGAATTTCGATTATCGATTAATCGATAATTTTGAAAATCGATTAATTTGGAGTCCCTAGTTTTTTGCAATGGTCATAAAATTTAGACTTTTTGGCAAATATTCATTCAAGAATATAATTTACGAGACTGTATCGTAAAAAAAATTAAAAAAAACTATAAACATTATTTCTAAAAAGAACATACTAAAATTAAAATTGAATACACATTTAATAATAAAATCTTTATTTTTTTTTTGGATTCAATGTACACAAAAATTTTAAATGGAACGTTAAATAATAAAAAATGGACAAAGTTAAAGGAAAAAATGCTACACATTTCAGATTACATTGAAACATAATGTAAAACTTTACATTTTAACATTTATTGATATTTAATAATTTATCATAGTACGATATCAAATTTGATAGTAACAGACTTCATTCAATAATAAATAATGATAAAAAAAATGTATCATCGATCATTTTTTAAAAGATATTGAATAAAGATAAAAATAAAATCAAAAATAGCTTATAAAAGACAAGAACTGAAGAAAAATGTATAATGAAAATGAAATTATGTAAAATATTTCGATGAAAGATGTTTTTAAATATTTTTATGTTAACTTTTTATAATACTTTTATATAAGGTCACATCTAAAAATGGAAGTCAAGTAAAACGTCGCTACAGCCTTTCCGGGCCATCGTAGGCCCATAGTTTCTTCTGAAACTATATCTTATATTCATGCGCGGAGGTAGCCTCATCATTAGAATTTTTGATTTTCATATAAAAAAATAGAGTTGCCGAACAACTTTTGGTTTAAAATACCGGTTTTTCAACAAAAATAAAAAAAATTTCCACAAATTTCCTGGAAAATCAAAAAAAAAATTATATCACTAAAATCCTCTGAAAATAAGCTACAACTTTGCTGAAGACAC
>LN483711.1:0-118542 GCA_900002565.1 Culicoides sonorensis | reverse complement strand
ATTTGCAAACCACAATTTTTCTATAGAATAAAACCCAAGGAATGTTTCAGTCATGGAAATTTCTTGAATACAGTTTGACGTGCACCTATTTGTTTTTCCATTTATTTATAATTTTAAAGCATTCAGATTATGCACAATAAATCCTTTCGAAGTTCTTCTTGATCGAGTCACCCTAAAAATTTGATCTGAAGTTTTTGAATTTAAAACGAATCTTTATACCAAAGAAAATATAACCTAAGTTTTTTAATGAAGGAAGGATGAAGGTTCAGCAATTCAGCACATCCTTAACAATGAACTCTATGAACCCAAAAATCAAGAAGAAATCAATTGGGACTTTTTTTCCATTCCATCTTATTTTCAAAAGCATTTTGACATACATGTACATCAAAATTAAGTAATGACAAGAGGCAACATTTGCTTGATTGAATGAAAATGAAAAAAAAGTCAAAAATAAAAAAATATAAAAAAAATCATAAAAAGTGTGCCTTGTCCTCAAGAAGTTATTAACTTCTAAAATAAACTTTTATGAGGAGGGGATGGCTAACTAAAAAGTAAAAAACAAGAAGTTTTCTAGCAAAAAAAAATATTTGTGATAACAGCTTCACAAAGTTTTTAAAAGTTGAATTTTTTATTGAGTCTGATTTTGCGATGTGAGAAAAACCTAAGGTGTTTACAGCTATATTTCCTGTTAATACTCAAAATTCAACTTTTAAAAACTTTGTGAAGCTGTTATCACAAATATTTTTTTTTGCTAGAAAACTTCTTGTTTTTTACTTTTTAGTTAGCCATCCCCTCCTCATAAAAGTTTATTTTAGAAGTTAATAACTTCTTGAGGACAAGGCACACTTTTTATGATTTTTTTTATATTTTTTTATTTTTGACTTTTTTTTCATTTTCATTCAATCAAGCAAATGTTGCCTCTTGTCATTACTTAATTTTGATGTACATGTATGTCAAAATGCTTTTGAAAATAAGATGGAATGGAAAAAAAGTCCCAATTGATTTCTTCTTGATTTTTGGGTTCATAGAGTTCATTGTTAAGGATGTGCTGAATTGCTGAACCTTCATCCTTCCTTCATTAAAAAACTTAGGTTATATTTTCTTTGGTATAAAGATTCGTTTTAAATTCAAAAACTTCAGATCAAATTTTTAGGGTGACTCGATCAAGAAGAACTTCGAAAGGATTTATTGTGCATAATCTGAATGCTTTAAAATTATAAATAAATGGAAAAACAAATAGGTGCACGTCAAACTGTATTCAAGAAATTTCCATGACTGAAACATTCCTTGGGTTTTATTCTATAGAAAAATTGTGGTTTGCAAATTTTGCATATTGATGATTAACAGAAAAATTACACCGCAAAAATTACATTGAAAAAGGGTCAAGATTACTATAAAAACTGCTGAGACTTTTTATGTTTGTGCAGTTTCTCAAAAAGGACAATACTGAATAGATCATTTTACACATAAATTATTCATTGAAAAATATTTCATTTATTTAAATAGATAATAGGCTATTTAAAATGTGCTTCACTAAAATTGTACAATTGAATCCACTGGTGCCACCAATGAGAATTGCAAATCAAACAATTTTGATCGAGGAATTCTATGTTCTGAAATCCATTAACAAGAACTTAAATTTCACCATACTCTGGCTAGTCCTTGGTCTACTTATAATTATTTCAATTTTTGTTTTCATCTGTATACCTACAATAAAAGAAACATTTAGCAATTGAATTATTTTGTTTTTATTTGTTTAAACAATTAAATCAGTTTGATTTTTAACGTTTATTTTAAATTTTAAAATTTTTATAAAAATTATAACACAGGAGCGATTCTCCAAATAATAGAATTGTTTGTCACTAATCCTACTACAGATCTGAGTATTCGTTGTAAAAAAAGAACGTCCATCCTATGACGGTATGATTACAGTTCGGAATTTTTTTCATATTTATCTCCATGATAAAAAAGTATGACTCAGATATTTTCCCAGGAATATTTGTGGTTTCTTTTTATATCAACTTAACACGTGTATATTCCATGAAAGAGCACGATATGACATATAGTGAGTTACAATGATTCTATTTCCTAACATAATATTAGTTGTGTAGTATTACTATAAAATAAATCGAATTTCAATTATTTTTTCATTAACTCAATAAAAATTGACATCGAAAGATCTTTCTCTTTCTGAAGGATGGCAGTAAAAAAATGAAACTGGTCCTACTTTGTTTAGTCATTGTTTTAATTGCAATTGTGACTAGTTCAAATATCCAATCACGCCATGAAAATGAAGAAAAAGACAAGTTGAGTGATTTCAAAATTTTACATCCATTTGAAAAGATTCAAGGAGCCGGGAAATTATCAAAGAACTGCGTTTTAGACAATTGCATAAGACTTTGTAAAAAAATTAATTTAGTAGGATACTGCACTTATGATGACTTATGTTTTTGCAAATACAGAAGCTTTTAGCAACCCAAACCATATGGCTTGTAAAATCTATTCACAAGTGATAAAATAAATAAAGTTTCATGAATGAGTGATGAATTATCGTTTTTTCACTCGATTTTAGCGATAAATGCGTTTAAAACCTTCAATGTTAGAGTTCGTAGTTCAATTCTCGCTTCAACAGTTTTTTTCCGCTACTCAATTTAAGTTAAAGGCGTTTTAAAGGAGGCGATTGCTTGGAATGACAGGATGGAAGCTAAGATCATCTGATCATGGCAACCGACATGCACAACGAACTCGATTGAGGGCCTCAAATGAGATTTTAATAGCTGCCCTAACTACTATTTTATGCACGTACAGAGCGCGTTATACTTTTTCCGCTATCTATACACATACGTAAATTATAAGGAGTTATACCTTGCATAAAGCAGGCGTAAGTTTTTATCTGAAATATGATTTCAAAACAATGACGTGTGCCTTTAATCGCATTATCGTACAGGAAATAAAAATGAGTAGCAACTAATGATAAATCATCTATAAAAACGTTCATCTCAGAGAATTTCCTCTTCAGTAACTTACTTCATCAACAATCGTTCGTTTGAATTTAAAATTTCTCGGTGAAAAGACAATTCATATTAAAAATGAAATTCAGTTTAATCATCCTTACACTTACCCTCCTCTTCATTGTAGAAAATTCAGGATTCACCTTAAACCAAAATACCAATCGCTATTTCAAAATGCATTCCCATCATAAATCCAAAGACGCATTGACCTCCTGCAACCCAAAGACATGTCTCAAATTCTGTATGCAAAACAAAGTCAAAGGAGTTTGCGTGGCAGGAGAATGTTTTTGCATGGACAAAATCAGCATAAACCGCAATAAAATGTTGTTCACAAAATAAAAAGCAAATAAGAATGCAAGTTTTTATGTAAATTTGAAATTGAAATGCATATAAAATAAAATTAAGTTAAATTTTGTCAAATATGACAATGTTGATTTTTTTCATAAGCATTGCTGGCTATTATTTTAAATGATAAATTGCATCCAGATATTGCAATATTGTACTGATGAAAAAATTATTCTTCTGTGATGATTTTGGTCCCTTTTCATTAAATTTTGATTCATCAAATATGCTAATTTTTGTTGATTTCAATTCAATAAATGTTCGTAATTTATGTGGATGTTGTTTTTTTTTTATTTTATCAATATTAAACAACAAATTTAAATATTAATGTATAATAAAATATAAGTGAATCATTGTGAACCATAGGATAAGGAAGAATGACTCATAGTTCAATTAAAGGCCTTATCTTGCTTCATTGTGAAATGACACATTGTAAAATTGAGTTAAGATTTCATTTCAAAGTATCATATCGTTACACTCTCAACCCAAAACCAGTGGGATTGTTGATTTCCATGTTTGAATCTCAATTCAAAGTTTTCCGGAGTATTTTTTGTCCAATTCAGGGCTCACCTGAGGGGTTTTATAGGTTTTACATTCCTTTTTAATAGTTCGAGATCGATTTTCATTGTCGTCACGCGTATTAAAGACAAAATCATGATTTCAACGCTCTTTATCAGCAGTAAGCTCTTCAAAGTGATCCCATTGGACCCTTATTTCGTTACTTTTTTCTTTACAAAGTTTTCACAATACACAGTTATCAATAGACTCGTCCGCATCTGAAATAAAAATGATATAATGCTAAACAATAATGTAAGAATAAGAATTTTATTTCAATTTATCATTATTTTTTGAATGAATTTTCTCATATTTCTTATCATCAAAACTGTATCTTATACCTTTACACCAGAAATATATTTCAATCATAATATAACAAAATAAAATAAAATAAAAAAATATATAATAATAAAGTTCGTCCTAAAATATTCGAAGAAAAGAAATTGGGAAGTGATTGATAAAATTGATTTGGATTCAGAATTGGTCCTTGGGGCCATTAAAATAAATGATGTGTGATTCCCGACTTTACATTATGAGTAAATATAAAACCTGATATTCAACTTTCTGGTGTATTTTTCCTTAACACATTTCAGAAAATACCAAATTGAAGAACTATGATTGAGGTTTTTTGAATTATTATGTGATTTTTCTTTTATATTATTTTTGATGAAGTGAGTAATGATTTTCCTTTTCTTTATATCATTTTCAAATGTAATTATTTTTCTATATTGATATTAAATTATTTGAGGTAAAATTCTATATTCTATAAAAGAGAAAATAAAAATGATTTTTTGATCTCCGTTTAACTTGAATGATAAACTTTTCCTTTTTAAATGTTATTTATTTCAGTTGAAACGTTAGTCAAACATCACTCACTTGAAATATAATTAAATAGTGTATGAACTATCATCGTTCGTTAACTAAATAAATGTATTTTAATTTTGACACATCACCATTACCAATTTGTCTCATTCAGTTTATTTCATGTCTTTTTTTAACACAAACTTCAATTATATGTTTTAAAAGTTCAAGAAATTTTCTCATGTAAATATTAGCAGTCTGTAAATTTAAAATTATAATAATTATTAATTTGATTAAAAATAAGCTCCTTTCATGTGTATGACGAAAAAGTGAATAAAAAAAACTTTTATAAAACGTAAAATGACAAAATCATGAAAGCATGGAAAATCTTAATAATATTTTGCAAACATCTACTCATAAATTGTTTTAAATATTTTAATAGATTGTTTCTTTTATAAGTTGTTCTTTCGTGAAATTTGATGTTTAGTTATTATTATATGCAACTTGACTATTATTCACTATTATTATTTTATCTTATAAAAGATGAACACAATACAAAACTGTTTTCAACATCGAGTATAATTAAATTTGTTAAAAGATTATTATTTTAAAATGTTTTTCAATTATATTGATCGTGACGAAAAGTGCAGCAATAGATTTTTTGTACATGGAAAATAATCATAATAATTAATTAGGAAATTTGTGGAATATTGCATTTAGAATTGGCTTTATAATTCAATTTTACGTTTTAAGTTCTGAATATTGATAACATGATTGAAGAGAACTAGGCTCATTCACTAATTTACTCAATAAGTCCAGCTTCTTCTGGATTAATCTTACCAGTTCAGCACAAACTGTGTTCCATGTTTGAACAGATGTTTGATTTTTGAGTTGTAAAATTTAAAAAAAATTTTTTACCAGTCTGATTGGTATTGAAGACTAGTCATTTCTCAACAAAAAACTGGAACAGCCAGAAAATATTTGAGTGAAAAGTGAAGGAACGTCTTTGAACTTTTGCTGTCAGTTATTGTATAAATCAAAAAAGTATGAAATTTTAAAATAACATCTAGTCATAATGGTGCTTAGGGTGTCTTTTCCTCATAAAATTTTCTTGCATTTGTCAAGTCATATGAAACGACACTTGTATGCTGTTTCTGTTATATCAATTTACGATATGAATTTTTAAGGTATTATTTGTAAACTGTGCCATTCATTAGAAGTATGAGTTTTAGAAAGTGAAACTTACCATTGAATTCAGTTTATGAAGTTTTGAAATTTAGCTTTATAACTTATCCATGCCGTCCTTTGTCGGATATCAAACCTAACGCTTTATTAAGCAATACTTGAGCAACAGTTAAAATTTATCAAATTTTGTTCTTCCAGACTGTGCTGAGCACTCTTGCATTTTAAAAATTTCTTCAATTCTTCTTATCTTCTTGTTTTTTTAGAATGTTTGAAGCCTTCTTCTTTATATAAAAGCATATGCAAATGTTTGAAAATTTTCAGTCTTTGAGTGATCCAAAACGGTTAATATGATTAAATATTATAAAAATTGTCCCTTTCTATGAGATGACTGTTGTTTTGGCGTTCAGTTTCTTAATTTTTCATTTTCAATAGCACTTGATTGAAACTTGGCGTCTTTGTTCCAGATGTTCTAAAGCTTTTTAACTACAATTCTAATTCAAGATTTGTCTAAAGAATGATATGAAGACATTTCAGAGATTCCCTAAGAAAAAAAATATTGTGAATTCTGGTTAATTTAAAAACAAATGCACCTTTGATAAGCAAAGCATTTTATAATGAACATGAATAATAAAATTTAAAGTTTACCTAAAATACCATTAAAAATTCATGTCTGTATCAAAAGAACAATTGCTCATTTATTAATCACATGTCTTTTTTGATATGTTAAAATAAAAAATATAATAAAAAAAGAAATAATTTGATTCAGCCCATAACTTATACCATGAATGAGAGTGGGTGGACTTAAAATAAATTAAAATAATTTATACAATTAGACTTACAATTGTCTGATATTTTAAATTTATCATCATAAATAATGCGAAATGCTCACAGCAATATATGTATTCGAATCAAGTAAATGAAAAAGGAAACAATTAGACAGCTTAAATACACAAAGGTAAGAAAGATTTACAATATTTTAACACAACAGATTATAATTATAATATATCTTAACAAATAATAAGACGATTTTCAAAAAGAAAAAAAAGTAAAATCGCATAAACCTTAATTAAGAAATATTAAATAAGTAACATCAATGTCAGATGTATTTTAGTAGATTTAATGATTTAATTTAATTTATTTATTCATTACGAGTATGAATTAACATCTTATTTAATATTAAACGTATTGACACGCAATTTTTAAATCAAAATTTCATATTATATAAAATAAAATGATTTATTGCGATTTTTAGTTTTGACTGAATTCATATTCATACTTTTTTTTAAGTTGTACCAGTAAAAAAAAAAATCCTTTTGAAACATGAACTAATCACATCTGGTAAAACAAGCAAAATGATAAATTCACTAAAATATATTTTTTTTCATGCAAAAAAAAAATACAGTGAAAAACATTTCAACATCGTTTGTTAGTTTCAAATGATAAGTGAGTGTGTCGCTAAAATATCAAAGAATATATGTTACGGTGTTAAGTAAAAATGACATAAATTTTGAAATATTTGGTGCATTCTGAGTTTTTTTTGATGAAATAAAAGTTAGAATCGTTACTAATATGATTTTAAATATAATGACATGATATCACGTGATTCATTTTAACGCTTCCGTTCTTGTTTGTATATAAATGACACATGTGTGTGATGATAATGCTTAATGTATATTATTAAGGAATGTGATTTAATTATTTAAGTGCATTTCTGTTAAATATGAACATTGAAATGTAATGTAGGGAATTGGAGAGGAGTTGAATTAGCACGTAAACAGTAGCCTGACCTAAGGAAGAAGTCTTGAGGAAGACAAAAAAATCATATTTTAACAAAAACTTACCATCTCAATTCTAAAATCCTTCAAAAGCTCAGATGTCCTAGCTGGAATAGACAGATTGCTGTTCTAAAGATCTTTGTTATTAATTGTCGACAACATACGATGATGATGATGATTACAAGATGGCATTACCCACCTCAGCCACTTATGTTGGGCTGTTTGTGGGCTATACTATCAGACCCGAAGTATCTAACAGCATACGCCAAACCTCCACCATTGGACCTTAGATTTTATCCTGTCATCCGAAGCAGTCTCATTTCTTTCAAATCAGAATAATAATTATAAATCAATATAACAACTATAAGACTTGAAAAACACACATTTGGGTAGAAATAATTTTAGCAGTTAATAGGATCGAACTCAGCACCTATTAGATGGAATGCGATTCGTTCACCACTACGCTATGACTACCCCCTCAATAAACGAGTAAGAGGTTCGTTTGAGCCATAATTGGTCGAATGATATGGGACTCTATATAGGATACTGTAAAGTAAATAATTCTAATATACGACGTATGCACAGAACATCATAGTCGCTGTACGTAAATCGTATATTAGAATTTTTTACTTTACAGTATATGAAAAGCCCAATGTGAAAGTAACTGACGTGGGTTCTCAAATCATCAGTATCTTATTTGAAGGAGTTAATTCAAGAACGTCTATTTCAACATAAAATTAAAACATGTACCTTTCTATGAATAGCAAAGGTAAAAAAAACATTACAATCAAAATCAAGTGTTCTCAATGATATTTTCCTTAATTGTAAGGCAGAATGTTTCTTGTCATTTAATTCCATGTTTAATTGAAAATTACTTTACAAAATCAACTCAGTGCTACTCAATGAAGACTTTAAAAACAGTTTCATTTCATATTAAAAAACATTACTCGATGTTTATTTACCTTGTTTCAGTTGTTCATTACAAGCTATTGTTCTGAATAAGAACATATATCGAAGAAACATATCTTGTAAGAATTGAAACTGAATGATAAACGAATAATAAATAAAGAAACAATCATGTACTTGTATTAAAATATTTTGTGTTCATTTCTGAAACCAATAATAATATTAATTGATTTCCTGTGTATTTAAAGTCTACTTTGAACACTAATTCAGCAATGAATATGCTTTGTTAGAGCAAGAGTCAACATGACTCCTCTATACTTTTATTAAAATGATGTTGTATAAATTACAAGTACCTCTTATATAGTCATAATAATACTCTCTTGACTTAAATTGTTTTGATTAAGTAAATTTATGTGTACATACACATTTTTTTTTTTTTGAATTGAATTTTAACAAAGAGGAGAAAATATGTTTATCATTTAGTTTTGATCTTGTATAGTGATATTAAAATGGGTGTAATAATTACATGTCTGTATAATTAGATAATTGAATATAAAGTGAAAAGCCACCCACCTTGCTGCACTTGGTCTTTTTTTATATTTATTTTTTATTATTATTATCATTATTATTATTGTAATGTTTTGTGAAATACATAAAAAACGCAACATTTTTATATTGTGTCTCTTAAACATTTCATTTTTAAATTTATTCTCAACTTTACGTATTTTCTTTGCACTTCTCATTCTCTTAGGTATCACTAATAATAAAAAAAAATAAGTATGAAAATAAAATGAAATAAATGTACAATGCACTTTTTGCACATTTATAAATAATTATTCAAGTCCCAAAAGAATATCCATTTATAAATGTATAAGTTTTCTAGTTTTTATTCGTTTTATTCTACATTTAAAATAAAAAAAAAATATGCCTTTAGAGAGATTGAATTGAGTGCTAATTAATTTGGTCTAGGCATATTTTAATTTTTATGCTCTTTTTTTATTTTATTATACTTTTTATTTTTCATTCCACATTTTTTTTTTATATTCAATTTTTTTTTCTTTTCAAATAAAACAAACGACTAGACTGTGGTTTTAATGGTCGAAACAATGTTGATATTAAACTGATGATATATCAAGATCTCATTCAATTTGAAGTAGTTTTGATATCCTTTTAAAGGAAAAACATTATCGTGCTACTTTAAATTAAAAGAAATTTTATTAGCTTATAAATCTGAGTAAGTTTTGTTCTATATATTTTATGATTTACTGTTGATCATTTGTTAGATAAATTAGTCATACTGCTGCACAATATTTTATAGTCAAAAGAATTTTTATTTGAATGGATTTTTGTTTTTTTGTTCTGTGATAATGTTAAAGTTAATGATGTTTATACATGTGATTTGACCCTAAAAATATGTGTGTAATGTGATTTACATTTTATTTAAGAGGCATTTCACAAGAAATTGAAATTAAAAGTTTCTTGAAATATTATTTTCAGGGGGAGGAATTATAGGTCTCACGTGGTTAGACCATAAATAAAAGGTGCTTACTATGGAAGCTTCGACTGAAATAGTATAAACTCAATAGAATCATTGGGTCCACGGTGGAGCTTGTTCATGTCTAATCTAATCTATTTTTAAGATAAGTCTCTTCAGCAAAGTTGAAGCTCAAAAAATTTTAACAAATTTGTCTCTTTCCTTCCTCAATGATTGCTAAAAATTTCAATCGGTGATATTTCGTTATGAAATTTTGTTTTTTGAAAGGATTTTGGTCATGATGCAGTCCAGGGGCAGTCCTAAACCAAGCCTCTAGTCATAAAAATGAATTTTCATTGAACTTTAATATGGATTCGATCCAACATTGATTAGAAGTTTCTTTTCTGTGATATGCGCTTCTGAAAGAATTTTTGCTGAAAGCGCCACCTTGTGGAGTATTTTCTTACATATTTGTGCTAGTAATCTGTTGAAATGAGAGTTAAAAGTTAACCTTGAAAGCGAAAAACAAATGATACCATTTACAGGGCTTCGAATAGGATTCTTCATGAGCTTCCAATGAGCCTCAGAAGCTTACAAACGATCTGTTATGAATTTTCCTGTACTAAAATTTTCAACCTTTTTTTGAAAAAATTTCATGAAATGCCTCACATTTAACATTCCATTCATTTTTTAAGGGAGTTCAAGTACTAATGATTATGATGACATATTTTGTTAAAAAAAAAAAACTAAAAGAGGCATGGAAATCTAATATTTTATCACAAAAAAAAGAAACAAATTCTAGTGCTATAAAACCCAATTGCAACTAAGTTTTTTCATTCAAAATATAATCCATGATTAATAATTGCGTTAATTTTACTTGTGATTAACGATACAGACATGCCACGTTACTTTATTTAACTTACATGGTCAAAAAATGGGAGACTTTTTTTCAGCAGCTTAAGAAAAATACAAAATAATCCAATAAATAAAGGGAAATTTTGTGAATGAAAGGAGCGGTGAAAAACTGAATGTTATTGACGTGCACGCAATTCACAGGAAACAGAATTTTATGGGTAAATAAATATTAAAACAATTATGTAGTTAAATTTTGTACTTTTTTTTGATATTTATTTGTTTACTTAGCTTTATTTTGTTTTGTTTTTATTATTAAAATTAGTTGATACTTTTCATTTAAATAGATTCAACTTTAAACGAGACGGCAAATTATCGTTTTTATTTAAATTTCATGTTTCATGTTCCTTCATTAACGAAAAAACGAGAAACTACCTGTAAATAAAGTAAAATTGTATTAACATTATTTAATGTTTCATCAGTAAATTAGGTCATAAATTTATCATCAATGAATTCCAAAAAAATATTATTATTATTATTTTATATGGTGGCTTATTAATTAAAAAAACATGAAAAAAAATTAAAATATACTTAATTTATATTTTATTCATAAATAGTAGTCATTATAATTATTATTTTTATTACGATCCAATTTAAATATCGCTCATCGAATTAAATCAACATAAATTTTAACGGCTTTTTATCTTCTTTTTCTTTAATTTTATGGGTGTATTTCTTTTCACATTTATAAATTACTTTTCAATATATACACTGTGTCCATCGTGTTATGAATAAATTAATAAATTTTTTGTACATTAAAAAATATTATGTATGTTTAAACATAAATTAAAATTGTACAACAAAATCAATGCACATATTAAAAAGATGTTTTGTGCATCTGTGTGTGTGTACGATAGATAAAATAACAACACAAACAAACCATTATCAGAGTATCACTATCATTATACTATTAAAACCATTAATAATGTACGTCATCTTCTCAAAGCACACACAAAATAATTTAAAATGTAGGTAGATATGAATAATAACAATAATAATAATAATAATGATGTGAATATAATATTAATAAATAAAAGAATGAACAAAAAAAAACATGTATAATAAATGTTTACGCACAATTTAAATGAGTTTGAATAAATATCAATAGTCTGCTTGCATATTCACACACAAAACATCAAAGTGCAGTAAATAATATTGTTGTATTTTGCTTTATTGCAATATGTTTTACGTTTAGGTGTAACAAACATTTTAACGCCAGGCATAATATTTCTATATGTTTTATTATTATTATTATTATTTATATCAAAATGTAATAGAAAAACTTAAAAGTAATAAAGTATTTAAGTGCATTTCAAAACTTTACAGTAAATACGATCAGGAGAAGAGGAAAATGTAAGCACAGGTGTCCAACGCGCAACAGAACGGCAGATTTTGTAACTAATTTTGGTTCTGTAAAGAGACTAAGACGTCTCTTAGTGGGTTATTTCAACTTAGCTTCATTATAAACTGATTTTCGACATTCAAGCTCATTATGTTTGAAACCAAGTTGACGTGGCTGCTTTTCTCTCAGAGCTTATATTGTAAGAAAAAATTGAAGCTACATACGTTGATTTATCTTTTCCAGATTGGTAGGAATCTACTTTTTGAGTGGAAAAGAATTCTTGGATGACCCACACACGCAAACCCATTAATCATCATAATTAATTCTACTGCGACAACCTTAACATTGCAGAGCACTTTAGGTTACTGATACCAAGAATTATGCCGAAAAGAACAAGAGAGCTAATGAACATGTCAATACAAGGTATTCGAGTGATTACAGCATTTTTATCTGGACATGCAAGAGTAAACATTAAACAGTCACTTATCTAGAATAGGTGTGAGAAATACTGTGGACTGTCGCCTGTGTTGGGATCTTGAAGAGACTGCAATGCATATCTTATGTGATTGTTGGTGTCTCGAATGAAAACGATTTAATATATTCGGAACTGGTAGAGCTCAAGCTTTAGACTTACTCCAGATGGATATGAGACTAATTTACCGCTTCCTGAAGACCATATCTATAGTTAAAGAAGAATATTCTCTTTAGTAAGATGAGAATTATGGGCTTAGTTGTAGCAACAGTGAACGAGTTTCTCCCGAGCGTCGAAGTAAAGGTTCAAGTACGAGTCTTGACATACCTAGGACATGGTTGATTCACTCTTTCATGCGAAGTTAGATTGAATGATGATCTTGGGGTGTGTTACTATGTGACAACTCACCAAGAGCCCTACAATATATGGCTTAGGTGGGTAAACTCTTCTGACAATCTATTTATCATCAATGTGCTTTAGCTTTTATCTTATCATCCTAAGCATTCAATGTTTATTTAGCCTTTAAGCAAAACTCGAGTAACTGGAACAGAGACACAAATGTTTGTAAAGTTTAATAGCCGAAGCAACAATCAAACTGCCAACTTGAAGATTGATAGTGCAAAATCTATTCGAGCTACGTTATCCACTGATATCACAATAGTTTTAGGTTAAGAATGTACCTTTTCCGGTTCCAAAAGCGCATTTCTACTTTGAATGTAAATTTAATGTTTTGTTTTTATAATATTTATTACAGTAAACTGTAAAATGTAGAGTAAAAGAAATATTTATGACTGTAATTGTTAGTGCGTTGGCAGATTATTTTCATGTAATATCCTTATATATACAAAATATTTTTATTAAAAATTACATGTTTTTGATATACATATGTTATGTTTGCTATTCTACATATTTCAAATATTAATTTCAATAATATGAAATGAATTTATTTCAAACCCTGATTGAAAATAGTAAAATCATTTTAAAAAAAATATTCAAAAAGACACTTGTCAATTTGTGATTAGTATTTTTTTAAAATAGATTTCATTTTAATATATAAAAGTTTTGTCACCACACTTCATATGAATTAGTTTTCTCTGAAATAAATTTAAAGTAAAGTCATTTAATAATGAAATTGATTTCAGTTATTTCGATTTTTTTGATTCTTATTGAAATTTGTCTAGCTGTTAAAGTGCCACCTTTTATGAAGACCTTAATGATAACCTACAAAAATGCTGTTGTAAAAAAGGCAATATTTGATCATACATTTATCGCTTTTGGATTTCGTGGAACTGGACATGCGGCTGACAGTATGAAAGGACGTGTAAATAAAGTTGACAAATTAATCGGATTATCTCAAAGTTTCAAAGCTGAAAATGAATATTTGTCTTATGTCATAACGACAAGTACTGACCGTATATTGGATATTTTATCAAAACAAATATCGAGAGGGGAAAAATATTCACGTACATTAGATAAAATTGAGCAATATTTGAATAGAATTCAAAGCAAATATAATTATTTTTTGCTAATTACTGCAAACCCAAAGAAATACCGAAAAGAAGAAATAATGCGATTTGCTAATGAAGTGGTATCTAAAAAGGAAAAATCTGTGTATGATACACTCAAAAAACTGGATGCAGTTATAAGTGACTCGGCATCAATTCACAAACATTTTTCTGATAATGCATTTCGTACAATAATGGAATATCTCGAATCAAAACGAGATGTATCAATGTGTGAGTCAGTGACAGCGAGCATGGAAGTCCTCTATTCATTAGTTTACTCTTTAATAATTGTTTACATTAAAGCAAAAGTTATGATTCAATACAGCTACAATATTAAACACGCTGAAAAAAATAATTCTACTTTAACTGAGACCATCACAATTCATCACTATGAAACTGAACTGAAAAACTTGGATAAAATTCTCACAAAATCAATCGAACACGTTATTCTCCAATTCATGAAATACACAGCATACTTGGATACATTTTCTTACACGTGTCGTCCAAACATTGGTTACATTGAACATGAATCATATGAGCGTTTCACCAATTTTCTCACCACATACATTTCAAGGGAAGATTACTTAAATCATCCGTTCAAGTCACGAACCTTGACATTTGTTCGTTGCACTGAAAATTGTGCGCACTATGACTTATCGACAAGTAGTGATCCAAATTTCAAGTCATGTCGAGGTTTGATGAGAAATTGCAAGAAATTTCTGGAAAGTCCAGAAGTGTGCATTAAAAATGCGTCCTCGACCCAAGCCTATTTCAGTAAAAATACAACAAGTTGTAAGCGAAGTGATATCAGAAACACAAGATCACAAATCACAGTTAACTTTTTTAAATGTGATACGTGTTTTTGTACTTGTGACACTCAAATAGGTGTAAATTATGTTTATATTGCACCTGTTTTAGCGGATCCTGGTCATGTTGTGACGGGAATTCGCTTCAAAAAATCTGGAAATACAACATTTTTGAGTATATTGAGTGGGAAACCACTTCCAATGGGATTTGTGGATACAAGTAACTCGACGTGGTTTGACTTGCCAAGTGATGAAAGTCCAAAACAAAATCGAGACAAATATTTTCGATTAACAAAATATTGTCGGAATTTTGCATTGCCCGATGTAAAGTTAGATCGGTATTATGTTGTGACCGGAGTACGATTCATCGTGAATCCAGGTAAATGTGTCATCAATTTGATGGTTTATGGTACAATGATTGATATATTGAATGGTAATCTAATCCCTGGCACTACTAGGAGCTTTACCGTTAAACCGTGTGAGTATGATACAATTTTATGAGTCGGAAATAAACAGAATTTTAATCATCATCAGATCAGAGGCATCAACTGATTTCATTAAAATGGATAACTTAACTTCTGGGATTAATGACCATCCAAATATCTTAACGACTGGTGAAAAAACAGTAAAACGAATTGAGTTCACGAATTCAATGATAAGTGACAATCTTGGTCAAAATACAATTCCATATTTTGATTCCCAACCTGTGGTGAATTCACTGGCTTTGATTCAATCTGGTGTTGGCTTATATCATAGGTGACGAGAATAAAATTTAAATTTTACTTTGATATTAATTTCAAATTTTTTGTCTTAGATCGACTCCAACATTTGCTGGATTTGTGGCACCTCGTTTAATTGCCTTCAATCTCACAGATTACTTTGCCAATACAAACATGAAAAATGTACTTGAAAATGGAGCTGAATTCAAACACTTTTATTAGCAAGACAAAAGTAAATTTATTCTCATCTTTATTATTAATTAACATCACCTTTTATTTTTTTTCTTCTGCAATGAAATTCAATGTCTTCGTAAAAACAGTGAGCAGACAGATGTTTATTTATACAAAGATAACTTTCACGCAATCGTAAATAAAACCAAAATCATAGTAATTAATGCGATTTACACGCTCCAATGTGTCGACACATTATAAATAACTTCTACATATATCATATCATATATAATATTATTAATATATCTTGGTATAAATGTTGAACAATCGTATTACCTTAGTAACATATTTTAAATGAACAATATTTAAAGCAATTAAATTTCAATCTGACTAGTTTTGTTGGTTGGTGTTGTTGTTTTACATAAATTGCATTTCGTGCATCTTCTATTTGTCTGTCTGTAAGTATGTTTTACATGTTATATTTCATATAAGATGAAAAATAAGATAGGAAATTGTATATGATATTTTGCTAAAAACCTCATATTTATTCATTGCTCAAGGTGTTAGATATTAAATTTATAAATAATAATTAACGCCTTCTGATTTATCAAAGTAATGTGCGTGTCTGTTTTGCAAAATCATTTAAAAAATTAAATAAAAAAAGGAAAAAGAAAAATATCATGATAGTTACATTTAACAAGAATATTATCAATTTATACGTATTCATGTTAAAGTGTAAGATTTAAAAGAAGCCTTTTAAGAAAATGATAAAATTAATGGTTTTATTAAGGGGTTTCGGTAAAAAATTTAATGAATTTTGTGACACTTCAGTTCTCATGAAGTCGTATCATCATTTTTTTTCTTAATCCATTCTTTTTTTTTTGTACAGGAACTCCTCGTTTGTAGTAGCCTTAAGCATTATTTTCAATAACACCAGAATGATATGAGTTCATTCACCCTTTTAAGCCTCCTCAATGCAAAATCAATTTTATTTAGATTAACAACCGTAACTCTTTATAAGCTGATTGATAATAGGAAAAGGTTATCTTCTATTTTAAATTAATGCATAGCAATTTATAAAGTATAAAAAAAGTTAAGATACCAGATATCAGTTAACATTAATTCAAAACAACGATGGAAATTTATCTGATATAAATTCTCATACACTTAAAATTCAGAATATTGATTCAAAAAAGGCATTCATTTTTCTTCAAATTCCATCAATACGAAACACACACACAATCCATTATTATGCTAAAAAAAAATTGTGTGTATAAAATTTATTCAAAATCATTCGAAGCCATTTACTAAACAAACATAAAACTTATCTGAACAAGAATCTAACATTGAAAAGCTTGTTATCTATCAGTTTACATTCATACGAATTCCATTTTTGTGTGTGGAGTGTGTGTAACTTTTACCGAACAAGTGACATATAAACTGATATTATATTAACTATCATATAGAAAATTTATATTTTTTAATACCAGAAAAGAAAATACACTCAAATGAATGAAACTATTGAAAATTTTGCTATGAATACAAGACAACTTTTCCTTGAAATGTACAAACTTTTTTTTTCATACATCTCTTTATCATGGTATATTTCCTCAAGAATATATTTTTTTGAGATAGATTGCATCCATTAACTATTTAAATTTTGTTTTATATAAAATGATACAACAACAACAAAAAGGTTGAAAATATAAAATGTTTACTTACAAGAAAAAAGTAAAAAATAAGAATTTTTTAAGAATTCATCGAATAAAGTTAATTTTTTGTTATTTATTTTGAGCAATGATATTCTATTTTGAATGAAAGCACGTTTGACAAACTTTATGTTTTTGTTTGAATAAAAATAATATTGCTTGATTTGATTGCGGCAGATTGACTTTTAAGGGACACCCTCATAAGAAGAAGTACAATCGATTCATTAAATAAAATACACATTATTTGCATGGAATAATACAAAAATCATGTTAAATGATTACATTAAAAACTGAATCAGTGATTGCATGTCATCTGACTTTCATTGGTGTACCCTTAAATTTAGTCACATCATTACTAAGCTTCATTTGCAGTCGCTCAGAGAAATATGATAAGTGTTCGAATGGGTCTGGTGATTGCGAAGCGAAAAAAAGGGGGAAACTAGCTCTATTTGATGCAAAAGACAAAATGATTTGAGAATGAAACGCTTTAAAGCATTGATATGCCATAAATTGCTTGCATTGTCACAGAGCCGAAAGTAAGTATTTTTAAGTTTTGTTTTTTATGAAACTTATTTTTTGTATAACTATCCGTTCTGTACAGACTCTTTATCGTAGAGAGGGAAACGAGCCGATGACAATTGGGATTTAGTCCTCAACAACTAACAAGTATGGTGATATTCATATAGTGCGATCATCCAATTTTAATTGATTGACAAACCAAGTTAAATCAAAAGAGGATGTAAATGATCCTTTATTTCTTTCCAAAATATGGATAAAAGCCGTTGAAGGAGCTTTACAACCATCAATCGCATAAAAAAGTATAAGGCACTGTTATGATAAATTCAAAACGCTTTTTAGAGCTATTGATCTTTATCTTGCAAGATCTATAATCAAAATATTGAAACTGATGATAAATTAATTGAAAAATTTTTTATTTTATTTTATTTTAAACAAGGCCGTCCTTTTGGATAAATCAGTCAAAATCAATAGAATAATTGAATACTGATCAGAAAAATAAGTTTGAAGTCATGAAATCCAAGCTCTTTTAATCCATAAGTTTTAATTGAAGTGAAAACAAAGTATTTTCCAGTGCTATAAAAATCGCCTTGCATTTAAAGGAAAAAAAAAATTCACCATTCGCATTAAATATATTAAACGGGATATGTAAGAAGCAACTTGTCTTCACATTTATTTTATTTAGTTGAAGAAAAATATCGTTGTTTAACATTTATTTATACGTACGATTAATATTATTGTTGTTCTTTTTTTTAGCAATGTAGGTACATGTTACAGTTTCCAATTTCTCAATTCTTGTCCGTTTTTTTATGTAAGAAGAAAGCCAATATCAATGTAAAACTTACCTGTTGTTGTTACACGGTAATGATAATGATGCTATATCGTGTATATAAAATGTATTGATGAATAAATTTAAATTTATTTCCATTTAACATAATTGATATCGTTAAATATTTTATTCCGGAGGCTTGAAAAGATAAATGTGTCTGAATAGCTGGTGTACTTTTTTTTTAATGTAAAGACATTTATTAATCAGTTGGATAGAAAATAATTTAAAAAAATAAAACCCTAATGTTTAAAAAGAGTTTGTTTGTTATAAATTGCATTAGTTTTCAGCGAAAAAAAAATACAACATTCAACGATCAAACACTAATGTTTAGCATTACTGGCACATATTTAAATATAAAAGCCGCCCCTCATAAATTTTCATCAATACATTAATTTTAACATAATCCACACAATAAAATGAAAAAAAAAATATATAATATAAACACAATGAATGTAAGACAAGCAAAACGCCCTTTTATTCAATTGTTAATTCATAAATAAAATACAATGCACACAACTTTACAAGAAAATGATTTTTCGTTTTATATAGCAGAATTTTTTTTGTCTGTGTTAACATTTTTTTTTTGTTACTTTAAAAATAAAAATTGAACATTTAAATTGTATTTCATTCAAATTAAAATCACCACTTTAAAATATTCCATCAAATCATGTGCGATACAATAAAAATAATAATAAAATAAAAAAATATATACATTAATATCTTTTTATTCGTCAAGAGGTTCAAGTATCAATGTATGTAAATAGTATAAGAATGTCTATCAAATAAGGTGCTTTAGAAGAATTGAATAAAAAATATCTATTATATTATTCAAAGGAGCAACCATTTACAAATAAAAAGAATAAATTGTAATAGTAACAAACTAAATATTCAAATTATACAACAATGAACAAAAAAATTGGAGATGGGATGATATTTGAAAGTCAATTGTATGATAAATGAGGAAAAAAATACAGAGAAGATGAATCATGGGTAAGGTTGTTTCTAATTGATTATAAACAGAGAGATGGTGATTAGAATATTTCCTGTTTTAATTTAAATGTTTATTTTTTGCTTTATAATTTCTTAACAGTGTTTTTTAGGACCCAAAATTATGCAATAGATCTTACAAAAGAAATCAAAGACCTTAATTGCGAGATCCAAGTAAATAAATCCTTGAATTTATAATTCAATTATATTCTTTAAGTGTCAAATCCAAAGTACAGAAATGCCAGTAGATCTTAAAAATGAGATTTAGCATCATCGTTCATGTTCATGCCATACTTTCTGGTGTAAAATTGTTCTAAGATATATGATATGATATATGAAATATGATTTTAACAGTATTTTGATCTAATTTCAATGTTTCTTTGACTATAGAGCTCTTGTGAGTCCGAATGAAACATAAAAATAAGGGAATCCTTTGTTTTTGTGATCAAATAGGACCCAATATAATTCTTTTATAAAAAAATACAACCACCATCGTCACAAAAAAATAAGGATGTCAAAATCTCAATACATAAGAATCAGAAACGACTCAAGTGTTCCTGAACTTTTTGAAAAGGAGCCTTGATGATTTTTTTAAATCACATTGCACAATTTTGATTATCACCTTTATGAATTCTAACGTTTTTAGTGATCTGCTTCGTCTTCGTGGTTATCTTAATCAAATCAATCATTTCAAACAAAATCTAGTACTACAATTCAATTCTATTTCATCGCTACATAATCAGAACTTCATTCACAAAATTCTCTCTCACATTTTCTTAGTATAGGCACAACAAGACAAAAAACCATTCTCATGAGAACAAAATACGAGTGATAACAAAAAACTGTACATACAACAAAACAATAATAGAGAAATTGGTGCACACATTTATATCATAACAATTCAAACATTTTGCGCCGAAGTATAGCTGCATCATACAACATACTTTTCATGAACGAAATCAACATACAAAGAGAAAGAGAGAAAATTCAAAATCAAGGAATAACAACACACAAAAAAACATATGTATACTTATTTCTATATGTGCATCGTCTAAAAATAACATCAGTTCGGTGTTTTGAGACAGTCAGTCATTCAGTTGTTTCGTCGCCGTTCATTGAATCAGTCGATTTTTAATTGTGTGGTTAAAATAATAAATACGGATAAATTTCAAATCAAGAAGGGACTTTCTTGGTGATTATTTGAAATTTGAAATGTGATTTTCATGAAGAATATTTTACTATGAATTTAAATTGATTGAATTGAATTCAAAGAAAAAAAAACTCATCACTATCTTATCAAGAAATTGAACTGATAACATTTCATTGTAAAAGTGAAATAAAATATAGATAAACTTTAAAAAGTTATTAAATTGAAAAATTAGTCACGCTTGATAAAATATTATAATTATTTATTATTATAATAAATCTTAGCAAAACAACTTAAACGTAAACAAAAAGTTGAGAATTACGTTCTTTATTATTATGAATGTCTTTTATTTCTATTAAAATTAAAACAAAACAAAAAAATAATTGAACATTCTTTATCAGACTTTATTGAGGAATAAAAAAAATTACTAGACATCGAAATATTTTCAAAGTAAAATAAAAGTTTTAAGTGAAAATAAATAGTTTCTTCATACTTTCAATATAATAATTATATTATTGTAGAACGGTGTTTTAATTAATTATTATTATTTCACAGCGGCATCTAAAAAAAGTAAATTTAAGTTAAACGTAGCAGCTGAAACGTATAACTAACATACATAATGTATACAAGCAAACAATAATGTGACTAAAATTTATAATTAAAATAACTTGGAAAAATTCTTATTATTATTATATTTTGTACAGTAAAAATATCAACATGTACGACAACAACAATAAAATGTGTGCAATATAAAAGAAAAACGTGAGTTTTTTGTTCTTTCATTTTAACATACAATTAAAAGAAAACATCAAGAAAAATTTTCAAATTAAAGTTAAACATAGTTTTCAACAACTATAAAAGAAAAAATAGCATCAAAGTGAAAAAAAGTAAATATAATAATTAGTTTAATGTTAAAAGTAAAACGAAAAGTACAATTTCAATACAAAAACAAATTTCCCCGAAAAAATTATTATACTAAAATAACTGTATAAAATGTTCAAATTTAATTAAAATAAAATTTAAATTAATAATAAAAAATTTCAATAAATTTAAATTTTACTAGCATAACAATTCATATGTTTTGTGTCTAAAAGTATTATAACATTAAAATAAAATTTAATAATAATAATAATAAAATAATGGTTATAAAAAAAAATAAAACATTGAAATAACATAGAGAAACAGTGTCAATTGTGAAATTTACATCACACTCATCACAGTCAAGGGTGGATGGATAATATTTAAATAAAATCATAAAAAAGAGGTATTAAAATTTTAAATTATGTATTAAATGTGTCTTTAATGAGTATTTACATAAACCCTGATATGATAAGAAATGAAGAGAAAAAAACTCATACATCATAATAAATTTTTTCGGAATGTTTTTATTTTGATGCATGAGTAGATGAAATAACATTTAAAATATAAATGTATGAAAAAAAAGAATAATAATAATCGTATTTATTATTCTATTTTTTTTTTTTTGGTTAATTATGTGAGAAAGAATCTGTTAGAACATCGTTAGATGTGGATTATTCATGCTGTGTTATAATAAATTATATTGTGCATGTTTTTATTTATTTATTATTTTTTGTAGTGTTTTTAACTTAACACGAGCTTTGGAGGTTGTTTAATATTACCAAAAACACTAAATAGGTGGAGACTATGATGTATCTTTTAAATTAGATTTAAAAATTAATTTTATTTTATATTATATAAAATAGTTACAGAGTTCATTGCTTGCTTTTTTTTTATAACTGCTTTAGTATTATATGAGCTTGTTTAATGAAACACAGTTGAATTTTAATATGAAATCAAAAATAATTAAACTCCATAAAAATGTTTCGTTATTTATAAAAATGCTCTACACCTCCTCTGAATCTTAAATTTCACACAAATGCCTAAAACAATCAGAATTCATTTATCTGGAGTATTAGATGTAGTCAATCGTCATAACGTTCTTTAATTAATAATACTTTGATATAGTACTGATAGAGGTCTTGTGTAGGCATCAGAAACATTTCTTGAGGTGGTGCTCCAATAAAACCTGGCGCCATTTGTGGTGCTCCTGACCAATAAAGAGGTTGCTGCTGGGCCTGAAATTGAGATTGGGCCTGAAATTGTGGAAGTGTGGGTGGGGTTGGAATATTGATTGGGGTCAATGTTGTCCTTGGTCATTCAAAACTGGTTCTTCCTTTGATGGCCCTTGATTTTTGTCTGATTTTTTTACGACGAATCTGATCGCTAATCATGGCTTGGGTTATAGAAATATCATGGACGAGAGCCTCGGCCTGTAAATTTTTAAATATTTTTTTTTTATATTTTTTAATAAATTGTTTCCTACCCTCATTTTAAGCTCCTCCAGTTGATCTAAAAGTTTTGATAGCGACATTTTTTTAGCGACTCGCGTTTAAGATTCTTTGTAAAAATTGATGTGTGTTTCACTCCTTCGCTTTGTATGGAAGCAACATTGCTCTAAAAGCATAATCGTCATCCTTACTCTCATGTGTAGCGTAAAACCTTTAATTTTGATCATTTTCATGAAAATTATCTGAAAAAAGCATTTCAATTAAGTTTTCGTTACCTCGAACAATCCCATAGATGTAATTCCAATTTAGATACTATCATCGTAAAGACAAAAATAACATTTAGGAATCCCATTATCATACAAAACAGACATTCTATTAAAAGCATCCTTATCCTCATAGTACAAAAATAAAAAAAAAAGATTCATGATATTCACACCTGAGACATTGTTTCTAAATATACACTTTTACCTTTTCATGTTTTTGAAAATTTTTTCCCGTTTGTATTTTCCTTTCCTTCCATATTGTTTATTTTACTTTAAATTCATGTGAACATTGAATATAGTCGAGACAGAAAATGTCACATAAAATATTGTCCATTTTCATTTGGTGCTCAAAAAAAATAAAAATAACAATAAAATAACCCTCCTCTCTCTTGAAATTGAGTGTGACGATAAAAGCACCTTTTAAGGCAACAATAATAAAGTTAAATGCGAATAAAGCAATTGTAGACGCTCTCCAAGTTCATAAATTCACTGCTAAATATATGTTTTGTGAATAAAAAAAAAAGTTTCTTTGTTAATAAGATTCAACACGCAAACAATAAATATTGTATAAAAGCTACCCTTTGTTACAATATATCCTAACTCGTTTTTTTTCTCTTCTTTTATGATTATTAATATTATTGAAATAAGCTAAATTTTGGAGTTCGTTTTCCTTTTACACCATATGAAAAACATAAATCTGTCACAATACTAATACAGTTCCATAAAATAAGTAAGGAAAACAATATCTAACCCTATCATTATTTCAAATTACTTTATTTTATGTTTTTTTACTGTGTTGAGTGATGTCGCGTCGTCTCAATATCAAACAATGTTACCATGTTTATTCTAACTAATAAAGTAATTATTTGCCAACAATTTTTCGTTATTTTTCCTTCTTTTTTTGATATTATAGTAATTAAGATTAAAAAAAAAATTATATACAGTAATAATCATAACTCGATTAAATGTTGTGCAATCGATTCCAGACCACACTAACAATCATATAATCAAATAATGTTGTACACCTCACCACAACATAATAATAATCGACAATGGTTAAACGCAAGACAAGCCATAATGGTCATGCATGTTATTCTACCTTTTTAATGTGAGTTTCATGGAAAATGAATATTTATCGAAAAATAACGACTGCATGCATTTAATTAGCTGTTAAAAACACTGACCCGATAGTAATAATGTTGTATGTGTGTGTGTGTACACATACACATACAAGTAATTTTTCCTTTTTTCTTTGTAATGAAATTATAATTTATTCTAACTAACTAACTCAAGTAAAGCTTGAATAATTAAAATTGAGCTTGTAGCACCTTTTGAATAATAAAAATCCATTTAACAAAAAAAAATGTACAAAAAAAATATCTAAATTAGCATTACAATATCAATTCACTTTGTTCACTGTAGAAAATGTAACAATCCTTTTATTGTTATTGTAGTTCTGCATTGTGTAGAAAACCACAATATAATTTGATATGAATAGCATACGGTTTTGGTACAGACAAACATTTCCTTTAATTAAAGGATATTTGTACCATTTTGGAAATTTTAGTTTTAGTATTTTTTTGTTTTTGTTTTGAGTATTTTTTGTTAGACAACCTATGTAACAAGAAAGAATGCACAAACAATGAAACAAAAAAAGCTGTATAATAACTTTTGCAATTTCTCTCATTTTTTTAACCTATTTACTGAAGATTTCGGGAAAAATGCGATTTTAGGACTACATTGTTCGTTGGTATGTCTGACTTTTTGGCGAGTATTTAAAAGACGGATACCAGTTTTTCGTTTAACTCATTCGACGCCGCTCCTAGAAATATTGAGTTTTGAAGAAAAAGTTCTTCTACGATCTATTCTTTAGGTAAAAGTGAACAACTTTCTCTTCGATGAAAATTTCAGGTTTCATATAAACATTTTACAGGAGAGCCAAAATAAAATACGTATAAATGCTACACAAATACATACAGAAATCTTGTACGAGAATGAAAAAAACGCGATTAGCGAAAAGTTTAGCTCATAATTTTTTAGTTTTTGGTTAAAATTAAAAAACCATGCAACTGTTTGATACAAAACATCTTGATTTAAGACTCTAAAAAAGAATGACAAAGAAATTTTTAATTTGAACGAGAAAAGTGACATCAAAATAGGTGTTGCGTTGACGCAACGGATGACGCGAATGAGTTAAGGACCAAAAAATAATTTAAAAAAATCAATTTGAGAGGGGTGAGCCCCCTTATACTTTAATTATCCTCTCTTTCCCAGCAATAGATCCAGTTAGATAAGTCTCCGTTATGGATCAGACAAAATTTTTAATGTTTGTCGATGTTTTTATAATTGTCGTCAATGCACAGATGGACAAACGGACAGGCAGACACAATTTCGGTATTTTTTTTCAGGAATGCGCTAAAAACCCCTTCTATTCAGAATCTTTTACTTTAAGATCCTTGCTTCCCTTTAAAAATTGAGTTAGGTGTGTAAATGCGCTCGTAAATATCATTCACGATTACGTTCCAATATTTTCCTTGTATTGCAAGAATGTATTTCATTCTAATAATATAATAATATTCCTTAAAACCAAATAATCCAAACCACATTGGAAATGGCATTAAAGGCAAAACTTTGGTGTGTAAATTTTCTTTTTTTTTCATTATATTACTCTATTAATAATGACTTTTATAGGCCCTGAACCTGATATGAGCGAGACCGACCTTCATACAACATAAACTTATAATAATAATAATAATAATAAAACTAAAGCAAAATCTATGTGAAAAGAAAATTAGTTATAAACGCACACCACACCACACACAAAAAGCAGCTTTTCATTATTATTAGAAATTTTCTTTCATGTATACATTTATATTTTAATATATGAAACATGCCATGCCACCACCACTTTTCTACATGTTTTTCTCTTATCACAATAATACTCATGTTCAAATCAAAATATTGCATGTTATGGTTATGTGGTGTATGTGTGAGTAAAAGAACAAATTAGATGAGGTGGTGTAATAATATAAAGAAGAAAAAAAAATAATAAAACGGAGGATAATTCAACTATAGTTCAAGTACCTCACTTTAATGTATGAAGCGTAATTTTCTTATTACATGTTTTTTTTTTCTTACACAATAAAGTAAAAGTAGCTTTATTATTGTTTTTTGCTTCATTATTACAGATTATTAATGTGATTATGTTGTTTTACTTTTGCTTTGATGTATTAGAACTAATTATTATGATATCAAAGTAACCTCAGTTCAATTTAAATATCTGAAAAGTGCCAGAAACTCCATTATCAATTTTTTTTAATGAATAACCAGAAACTCCACATTAAATTCTTGGAAATTACTCATTTTATAAACCAATTTCAATACATAGAAACACAAATTACTCGTAATAAGTCCTCAATGAATAGAAAATTCTTCAAAATTGACATAAAATCGACAAATTACTTCCATTCATCGTACAATCATAGAACAAAAATCCATATCTATTGAATTTATTTGTGAGTGAGAGACAAAAGAGAACTTCAATAAATCTCATTTGATTAATCCTCTAATAAATAACTCATAATCCCTCGAATACAATTCACTTATATTTCACTTCTTTGTTGTTGTTGTTGTTGTATTTCAAATAAATAAATATAAATAAATAAATTTTGTCGTGATACACACAGAGAGAGAAAAGTCTATAAATGCATTTTATTCATAGTGTTAACACAAAACACATAGAAAATCCTGTCTGAGTGAGATTGATTACATTCAGTACGACTCAGAGATGTAGTTCATATATTTATTATTACGACTGAGTCAAAATGAATGGTAAAAAAAACTGAAAACATATAAACATAAACAATAATTTAAATTCATACACACATATCAATATCAATAACTATCGAATTTCACTCTGATCAGTACAAAACAGCATTTTATAGCCCATTGGATATAATAAATTTTGATGTGTGTGTGTATGTGATTTTTGTGTGTTTCCATGTATGTAGAAGTAGCCAAAAACATCCATCGATCGTAAATTACAAGCAGAGAGTCTTCAATAAAAATATTACATTTTTTTTATTAGTATATTGTTTTTCATCTTTAACATTCATTTTATGTTTGATTATTATATATGGATGTTTTAACATGATTTAAACAAAAATTATACATGAAATATAAAATGAAAGAACTTTTATTGAAATAAAATGATTTTTTTCCTTTACATTTTCTGACAATTTGACATGAAATTGAGTATTATGGACACTCAAAATGTCTGTCCGTAGGATTTAAAGGAGCTGCGCTGATTCACTGAAATATTTCACTGAAGTTCTTTAGTGAAACTTTTCACTGAAACTTTTCAATGAAATTCTTTAATGAAACTTTTCACTGAAATTCTTCGCTGAAACTTTTCACTGAAACTTTTTACTGAAATTCATCACTGAGAATTTTTTATTCAGTGACGTTTGAACTTTCTTACTGAACATTTTTGATCATAACCCGCTTAAAGCTATATATGGATGTTAACATTTTAATTTTTCTCAATGTTTATTAGAAAGAGTGCATAAATAATTATCAAAAAAATAAAAATCCAAATTATTCATTTTATATGAAAAAAAGTCAAATCAATCAAATTAAATGAAATGTTGAACATACACTTTTACAAGAGAGAGAATAAATGAATAATAATAAACATCATAATAAAGAAATCAAATCCATAAATATTTATTGTATTTGAAAGGTTTTATTATTGAACATATCAGATAATAAAGAATTATACTCATACCCGTATCTTCAAGAAGTGAAAAGAACGAACACAACACAAAAAAAATGAATGTGTATAATTATTAATAATATGTATGTTGTATAACTCCATTAAATTATTATATGACTTTTATCTAAATTATGAGATATCATTAATTATTTTACTAAGTAGCGCGTCACATCATACGGATTAACGTTGGGATATGAACAAAATATGTCAAAATGAGTTTTATGATGATATTTTGTCTTGTAAAAGAAAAAAAAGAAAATTATGAAAACGAGTAGTTGTGGCGGTATATGAGTTTTTTCTTCTCGTATCATATTACATTTAATATTATTTCTTTGTGTACGAAACGAGGATTATAAAAACATCTTTAAATCTTGTCTTAAGACAACAACGACAAAACTGATGAATAATGAAATAAAATGACACCCCACAGTGGATTTTAAACAACAAAAACGTACATATATTTGAATTATTATTGTTATGACTTTACATTATTTTGTTGTTATATATATTTTTAACTTTGCACAGTTGTTTTGTCACATTAAAGTTTATTATTTTGTGTACCAAAGAACATGGATAACTTTTTACAAATCACTTATTTGCTATAGTTTAGAGGTTTAACAGCCTTCTTGTCCTTTGCAAAATATAACGTATTTATTTAAGATACCGTTAAGTTAGGTCATTTCTAGATTGGTGACCGTGGTGATATTTTTTTACAAATTTTACAAGTCTCTGAGTTAATTGTTATCAAAAATACTGATTATATACTTTTAGAGGAACACGTGAAGATTGAGGGCCGTAGCTATTGCCGGGAAACCGCGAAATTTTCTAAAATATTATTCAAATCTTCCTCAGTATAGACTCTAAATCAATTTTGACGATATTCGAATATTGGTTTAAGGCGATGTGATTGTTGTGTGATGCCACTCGTGCAAAAATATTGTTTCTACGAAGTTCCATTGCTTTATTCAGTATAGGTTTTAAATCTGGATTCATATGTTCAATTAAACTGCTGTCCTTAATTTTTTTTTTGTTACTCAGTTTCCTTTTTCGATTAAGGTGACCCGAGTTTTTTTTCGCTACAATTTCGGGCTGTGTTAGAAAAGTGAAGTTTTTTAAAAGCCGTTATATCATTTTTTAATAATTACCTGCACAAGAATTGATTTTCAGAGCTGTTTATAACATTCCTTCATACTTGTAAAGTCGTCAAACCTCATTCGATGCCATACCGCCTTATAAGCTCATCTCACTGTAGGTCTGCCTTCACTATGATTAATATCTGCATCTTTTTGTTATCGACAAAAATACGTTAAAATATCCAACGAACACCCATTTGTTTTCATTTGACTCAAAACATTTGACTCCAATTTATCGCAACCATATGAAAAGAAAAAGTACTTTGTTGCAATTCTTTTGTATTTTCTTCACTTTTAAGTCCCTTTTACATTCTATATGATGAAACAAAAATAAAAATCAAATTAAAATTTATTATTAAAGTCGAAATAAACAAAGAAAACACATGACAAACATACATTTGAATAAATAAAAACAGCGAATAAAAAAATAATTGAAAAAAATTTCAGATTTACAAGTGTCACATTCTCATATACTTAAAGTATTTAAATTTGCATTCAAACAAATGAATGTGTTGACTGAGTTCTAAAGTTTTGTGCTTGTTAAACACGATCTCATTTGTCTTCTTTTTTATTATTATTATATTTTTAACTTCATGTCTAACTTTTGTCTTTTTCATCATCATCAGAAGCAAGTAAAAATGGAAAAAAATATGACGATATACTGCAGTTATTTTTCATTTCAATCGCGTTCTTTTCCTTCTCCTACATGTAACATTAAACCGTTTTTATATGGAAATATATGTATTTATAAGTGATTTTGTGTACGTGATAAAGCATGTGTAAAATCTAATGATAAACAAAATTTTCTTTGTTTTACAAGTAAAATAGAGAAAGTCAAATAAATGAATTCAGTGAAAAAATAATTGAAGTATAAAATACTTGCTTTTATCAAATGAATGAATCGCTCATACATGTAAATTCACTGTCTCATAGAAAAATCAATAATTATATTTCATTTTTTTTTTTTAAATTTCTGTCAAATGTAAAAAGAAAACTTATTGTGAAAATAAATTATTAAATGTACCAAAAGATATTTAATGATTGATAACATTTAAAACGGAAATTTATTTAATCTGAGGTGGAAATTTATGAAGAAAAAAAAATAAGGTGGAAATGATTATAACAATGATAATTTTATTTAAGAAAACATTCCGCGCACAACCGTTTTTTCCATAATTAATAAAGCTTGTCTTTTCACTTACCTTAGAAATGTTGTTAGCAAGCGATATAACACAACGTCGTTTAAATACATTTTCCTTATTCATTTTATGTTTCACTGTAAGAAAATATGAGAGAAAAGAAAAACATTTCAAAATAAGACGAGACAAAATATCAAGACAGAATGTTGATAGACAGACACATTTCGTACACATATCAAAATTTTGTATAGAAACGTTGGGTCATAAAAACAGCGTGTAAGAATGCAAAATATTTTATGGTTTTAATTTTTCATGATGTTGAAATATTTGCCTTATTTTTTTTCCTTTCCTTTTTCTTAGTTATTTACCACACAGTCAGAGAATTTGTATGTACAAGGGCGTTAAATATTAAGACAGCAGATTGCCCTTAAAAAAGTAAATGTTCCATAATGGTTTATACATCAATGTTCTTCATAATAAATGTTCATATAAAAAAGTGAATGTAAGAAAACATAATCTTCCGTTTACTAAACAAAACGAGATATACTCGTCTCTTCAGGTATCAAATGCTTTAATAATTTATTAAAACGAATTAAATGGGATAATTTTGTAAATTTTTCTTTTATACATTTTTATTTTGTGTGCATCATTGCCAATTTAGTATTACGATAATGTGCCACTTAAGAGATATTTTTTTCCCCAAATACACCATTTAATTGATAAAGTTAAATAGAGATAAGATGATATACTGCCATTAAATATTAAATGATCGTTGATAGGCTTTTGGGTGGAATATGATAAAAATTTTAATTGAAGGTATTTCATGCTAACTGGGTTTCATTGAAATTCATTAATTTTTTTTATGTTCTATGAATTTTAAATCCACCTGAGGCGTTAATGTGTCGTTTTCAATTTATATCCGACAGCTTTTCATGCGTTTATCTAAAATCGTTTGTTTCAGCAAAATTTTAAAAGCATTCTTTTAGATATGTCATGCGCTAACTGGGCTGCATTACATAAATGTATAAATTTAAATTACTGATATGAAAAATTACTTGTAATAAATATGAGTTTACTAAAATGACTGATGAATAAAATTATTGAAACGCGTAGTGATTGATTCTTATTTCTGCACTAATTAGCAAATAATTTATCGACACACTGACATTCAAGTTGTTGAACCATGAAAAATATTGACATCATTATTTCTAGTAAAATGAAAGTAACACATCAAATGCTAAATGTCATAGTTGCTACTATTATAATTTTGCACTCACCTGAAATTTTATTGGAAAAATTTGATGTCAACTAGTTTTCGGTTCGATTAAATGTCATTGAAGGTTATTGAATGAAAAACTGCTGTAGCTTGGTGATGTTTTTAATCATCTTTTCTGAGAAAAAGTAAAATGATCGTGGCTATTTGATTGTACAGTGCAGTGGTTAGGGTGCTGGACTATCAATCAAAAGGTTGGCAGTTCGATTCTCGCTTCGGATATGAAACTTATCAAACTCAAATATCCCTTTTTCCGGTTACTCAATTTGTGTTAAAGGCTAGATAAAGGTGGCGACTGCTTGGGATGACAGGATAAAAGCTAAGTCTCTCGGATGATGATAAAGGGTATGTTCAATGGGCCTGACTGATGGCCTGAATGCAGATATAAGATATTTTTTTCAAATTCCATTAAAATCATTGAAAATTTAAATAAAAATCACCTATTTTGATTTCAAATTATTGATACCTTTTTAGCTAACGGGTATAAAATTTCATCATCAATTTATATTTTCACATCATTTTGCAAGTAATTTGTTGAAAATCATACATTTTAATTAACGTGCAATTTTATTCTCTCCTCTTTAGTGTCCAAACGATATTACTTTTAATTTAGAACAACAAACGAGCTCATCTGCTCATACAATAATATTTGATAGTGCTCATTGCGACAATAAATTTTATATCTTTATCCAAAAAATAAACATTAAACAATGTCCAGTGCACATAATAAATATTTTTACTTTAATGATACACTCCAGAGATGAGTACTGCAAACAGAGTAAACATTGCACACACACACACAAAAAATATGCAAATATGTACCAGTTTTGTTCATAGCTTATATTAAAAGCACAATAAATCGGATTTTCATAATCATTATACATAATGCACTTTATATGTGCTTACTTTTAATATTATTATTATGCATGCATCTATATTTGACCAACACACTTTACATATTACATAAGTACGGATGTCACCAGCTGATAGTATTGTTTACACCAAATTCAATTACAATTTATTATTATCATTATTATTTTATATGAGAAATGAAAAGGTTTTTCCATATATTTTATTGCAATTTTAAATAAAACGATAAAAAAAGGCACAAAAAAAAATCTGTGAAAGGATATTATTTCATTATAATATTTTGTTTCGCATAAACAAGCATTAAATTATATATCTATAGAGAGAGACTACGGTGATATAATATTAAATTTAATTGTATGAATTATAATGGATATGTATGAAAATTTTTCATTTACGCATCGAAGAACAGTTAACCACAGAACCCAAATTTATAATAAATTTTATAACAAAAAAAACGAGAGGCAATAACGGATTAAATAAAATAAAAATTAATGTTTAAATACCATAAGCAGTAATAATTTAGTGATTGTATTTCATTATTAAAAAATTAACGGTAATTGGCTAACTCCATTATAATTGTAAAATTTGTGTCACAAAATAGACATTTTAATCTTCAATTTAAAGCTGTATTCCCAAAATAACAGAAAAATTTAAACATAATTCCACGTTATTGTTCATCTAAAATTCAAATTTATTATTAACAGAAAAATGTAGGGATATCATGACATAGATTTTAATTTCATATAAATCAACATTGAAAGATTCTTTTTATTATAATAAAATGTCTGAAAAATTTAAATCAATAAAATATGAAATGGATATGTAGAATTCAATAAAATATAGAATGAAAAAAATTGAACTATATAAATGTATTTCCTGATAAAATGAAGAAGCATACATTGGCAGTCAACTGTTATAGTAGTCGTCGTCCATGAATTGTGAAGGACGTAAAATTATAAAAATACAAATAAGTTCATTCTGTTACTAAAATTAGGTTACTTCTTGTGGCTAAGAAGTGATGGAAGTAGAGGTGCTGGGCCTAATGAGTGGTCTAGTTGAGACTGACCTGACTCCATAATCAGATCTGATCTAACTCCATAAGTTTTCAGAGTGAGTCCACACTGGGAAGGATTGCAAGAGCTCTCGTGTCAGAGAACCTCAAAAGTAAAGTAGTTCAAAGCAAATACCCTAAGAGTACAGTAAAAAATAACATTTGTAGACTATACGAGTAAGCCCAGTCCACAATTTCAAAGACATGTTAAGCAAAAAAAACCAAAAAAAAAGAGTTTGAGATTCTTCGGATTTAAAATTTAACGATTGTGATTCGGTTCTAACCTGATTTTAACAAAATATTAACCGTAAATCAGTGGCACATAATTGGGAACTAGGTTTCTTCCTGAACTAAATTTTCAAGGGCGTTGTTGATAAATGAATTCCACTGTTTTGTCAAATCGTCCCCAACTCGGTACTTGCAAGATTCTAAGAATGTATTCGACCCATAGAACAGCCTGAGATTTGACCCTATCTAATTTTTGGTTTAGGATCATTAAAATAATAATGTTGCTGATGAAAGTTGAGGCACCACTCGAGCTAGATGACTTACCTAAGCTAGTGGATTCACTTTTAATAATCTTATTAGCACTTCTTTATTAGTACGAAATTTATCACAGTGAATCTTTCTTTCGACAGCCACCAATCGGTTTTTATTGTTTTTCTTAAAAGCACATATTTCGCAGTAAAGTTCATCGATTAAGATTGCTGACGATGATTTATTCCCAGTAACGCATTTTCATTACAAATCATGTTTAAAACTAATCAAATACTAAGAATGATGAGTTTATTGAATATTTCTGGTCTATATCTGTCGATATAAAATGAAATATTATATCTAGGCCAACGTTCACAATTCACAGCAAATATAATAGAAAAAAAAAAAGATTAATTGATTGATTGTCTTGTGAAAATTTAATTATCTTCACCTTTATATACATTGACAAAGATTAATTTAAAACTTTATTTATGCATTTTAGTATTGAACGAAATTTACTTCTACTTTATTAGTATTTTGTATAGTGAAAGTTTCATCGTAGAAAGAATTTCAAACTTGTATTTTAATATTAAATTGCAAATTTATTTAAATAAATGATTCTACATTTATAAAGCTGAATGAAAATAGATGTTCCCTAATGTGGTTTACATCCATTTATCTTATAGTACTAAAGACTTACATGTGAAATTTAAACATATTTAAGTCATTTGATTATTAATCACTAATTTTTCTTCATTTTACTATCATTTTAAAAGACAATTCTGCTTCAGGTAGGAATCATGATGTTAAAATATTTTTAATTATAGAAAGTTCTATTAGAATTTTTCCCTTGTCAAATAATGACAGCCCTTCTCTTTAAACGACACTACAATTTGTTTTACTTTAACTTGAATTGAAATGAAACAAGAATAAATTTAAGATCTTAAAAAAAAAGAAAGAGAATTCATTTCAACAAATCTGTGCCACAAATTAATCTTACTTTACTTTTTTTTCCTCGTCTTGTTCAAATGTACATACATTCGTGTTCCATTCAAGACAAATCGTATTTTGTCGATAATGAAAAAGTTTTATCTCTCTAAATCAAAAACTTGTTAATGATATTATCAGTATTGGGAACTTTTGCCTTATATAAATTTATATGTTCAAAGTTTGTGCATGTGACAGGTTGAAATACACATTTTTGCTAATCTCAATGTACAATGTTAATTGAAATGTGATCGGATTCCATCTTTTTTTATTTCCTCTTCTCATCTCAAATGATGTATACAAGATTAGTTTCGTCTAATATTTTATTCATCTGTTGATGATATCAATATATAGCAGGAGCAAAAAAAAATATCGATTTAATTTCAATTCAGAGTTACTATCATGCAAAAAGCTAAAAATAGATCAAACCCCAATTGATAATATAAAACAAAATTATGACACATGCCAATGTGAATATCAGAAATTACTCGGAAATTTGTGCATTTAAAATTCATTCTAATTGTGAATTGATTGTAAATCACGGTATAATAATGTTCTAAATTTTATAATTATTTATCAGTAATAACTCTGCTATATATTTAACCGCAAGTAAAAAGTTCAATATGTTGATGAATTAATTATTTGAATTACGGTGTAAATTATTATACAACAGAAATGCAAATTATAATTGAATATTAATGTGAATTCTCTATGATATGAGTGGGAATTTGTTGAAATAAGCTGTAATGCTGGCTTATTTGAATATTTGTTGTCCAGGTAATTAAGAACAGAATTTTTTTTTAATTGCCTCGGATTTTCAACAAATTTTTTTAACGAAATTTAAAGAGCAGAAAAATACAATTCTGCCCGTTTTTTTAAATTCTCTGGAGTAGATTGTTCAGTAATAAACGACTTTTGAGTAGTTTTCAAATCGACATTGTGATGATCAATGTAGCATCGTATCTTAGGTCAGAGCACAATATTTGCTTCTTTGACAGGACCAGATCAGCAAAATTGATCAGGTAAAGTCTTCTTGAGCTTGCTCTCTTAAAACAAAAATTTTCTGATCGAGGGTTAGAAGGTCACCCAATTGATAGGAGCCAAATTCGATAACTTCACTTTAAAGTTCTTTAGTCGAGCTTGAACCACAACTTTTCACAATGAAAGAGTTGCATCAGTGACAACATGACAGTTCAACTTTAGCAACCGAAATATTAAGAAGCTTAAAGGCAATCAGTGTAATAATCTGTGGAATGAATTGCAATGCATAGAAAACAATCAAAAAAAAAAGAATCCATTAAAATAAAAACAAAAGGAAGCTTTCAAAATATTTTCTCGTTATTATGTAATTTGTATTCTATTCTCATTGTGTGTGTGTGTTTCAAAGAGCACTTGAATATCAACCAATAATAACATGTTTTGTTTTGTTATTTACAATTTTTTTTTTATACACATCCTTCACAATACACTACACTCAGTATGAAGCGTGAATGTAAATGTGTGTGTCTAAGTGTGTGGTTATTTTTTTTTATTATAAACAATGAAAACAAGTCACGTGTCAAAACATTTTGATGTTTGATTTGATCATGTTTCCCTTTTGTATATCCTTTTGTTTTTATTTTAATTTTTACTGGATTAGATTGAAACTTGTTATGTAAAGTTATAAAAGGATATTCTTAAACTGATATTGCATACAAATTTTATTTCATATTTCAAATCTATAATCATAATAACAACAAAATGAATGAAAATTATTATTATTGATAAACATTGAAAATATCCTGTTCAAGTTTATTTTATTGTCCAAAATATAATTAATTTGATATTATTGTTTAATTTTAATTTAAACATGTCTATATGGTGTTAAATCTGTGACAACAATGATACATAATTCAATTTATTAAATGAATTTTAAACAGATAAGATAAAGTGTTTCCTCAAAATTTAGTTGTGATTGGTATTTTAATGTTGGTATGCATACAAAATTTTATGATCACCACAATTAAATATCGTTTTTTTTTTTGTATTTTAAATCATTGAGTCCACCACAACTGCGATATCGTTTTATGAATGAATGGACTCATTTGAATTAAGGTGCATTTATATGGAATTTGACATGACCGTGATACAAAACCAAAGTTTTATTCATGATTTTGGTTTGAAAATGCAATTTAATGGGATATAAAATGATTTTTTGACTTATTTGAGGTAAAATGAAGAATTTTTATGAAATTTCGTTGACTTTGATGATCAAATTGTAGCAGAGTCAAAATTCCTATCAACAGACATGTGAAAGCGACTGACAATCTAACACACACAAAAATATGCTTGGCGTTTGCCGAGCGTATGTTAACTAAGAATATCAATATCTATTAAGATTGACAGTTCGATTCTGGCTTCGACTATGAAACTTTACAATCTCAAATGTCCTTTTTTCTGGCTACGCAATTTGAGTTAAAGGCTAGATAAAGGAGAAGGCTGCTTAGAATGAAAGGATAAAAGATAAGACTCTCTGGTAATAATAACGGCTATGCACATGCTCATTGGGTCTCACTGATGGCCTGGATTCAGGCTTTAATCCTCGCACCAATCTGACCTTGTTTGATTGTTTCAAAGAATTTTCAATTACTCATGGAACTCAATATGTCTCTAAAAGACTGTCTTAGAGGCTACAAAAGTCTCACAATTGCATTGCAAAACACTGTGAAGCAACTTTGCACTCATCCTAATTGAGAGGTTAAAAACATTTTTAAGATGAAGTCACATGATCCTTTAAAGTACTTACCCGCTCACGCAGTTTTATAATTTTCTCATCACTTATGAGCCTATCCATCCATTCAACAACACAGCTTGACATCAATTAACATTTAATATACGAAATTTTAAAAGACATTTTGAAGTATTGTGAAGGCGGATTATAATAAAGAGTAGGTCCTATGACAAAAAGCCCTTAACAAAAGGGACTGAGGTGGCTAAGCCCACATTTAATCATCATCATCCTCCTACACATCTCGTGTTCTTAACATTCATTCAATAAGTTTTCGGAACTCCCCTCAAATTTGACTGTTTACAATTTCACCACCAATATTTCAATAAAAGCATCATGAGAAACAACTAGGTTAAAGATTGTTTTCATTCAATTAATCTCTCTGCATTGCATAATGTTTCAATTTAATAACTGAAGCATCATCATTGTTTACATCATAGAATAGAGATTTATCCTGCTAACAATATTTACCTTTCCACTTTATCATATATGAATTTTATGTATGTGTGTGCATGTGCGTCCTTATATCGATATAAAAGCTTTTATGTAAACAAATTGGGATTTAAGGAGATTATCATATGCAGTGATTTAATTCTTTAATCCAGTTACATGTCCTATATGTAATTAGATGAGTAGTGAATTGATGAAAGTAGTGCTTCAATGAAAACTGTCAACGAATGTCTCGATGTCTCATGAAACATTTTAAAATCTATTAATTTTCCCGATAATGAGAAAAACCAGCCTTAATACATGATGAAAGTACGATTTTAATAATAACAACAAAATGAAATGAAAAAAGATGCATTGTGAAAAATAGTCGTTCAGACAGAATGATATTTTTAATATGGCTTAGAGGCAAAAACCATTTTTTTTAACATAAAATGTCACTTAGTCAGTTGTCATACATACACACATACAGTGATACAATGTTGTGTACTTTATCATTGTTTATCTTTCAATAAAAACAAATGTCTTAAAATGGTCCCAAACTTCAGCAAAACAAACGCCTCGTAACACGGTATGAATGTCATTATGATGAATGAGGCAACAAAAAAGTGAAGAATAAAAAAAAAATTTTAACTGAAGATAAAATGAATGTTATACAACAAAAGTTTTTAATTTTTCGTCCTTTTATTCTCAAATTTCTCTCTCTCACATTGTCTGCATTTTACGCAAAACAATACAAAAATACAATTGTGACTTTTCCTTTAACGTTTCATTCAATAAAACAACAATTGTTTGCATTGTAAAACTTCATTCATTTTAAACAATTTCACTTTAAATTACTCTTTGAATAGTGAATTGTCTTAGGCTGATGCAACTCATGAAAATTATGAAAAAATTTTGTGCATCACAAAAAAAGTTGCAATGTGATCAGCTACACGTAAAATTCACGTGACCTTCATGTGTCGAGTCTCAGTGAAAATGAATCACATTTTGAATTGAATGGAAATTTGAAACACCGATCGAAGTTGCATCACTCTGATGTCTGAAATATTATTGTACAAGATGTTGAATGTTGAAAAGGAGTGCAGAATTAAAAATGAAATTTTATACCTCGAGCTTTATTTTAATAAAAATAATAATAATACTTTTAAATGAAAGTGGAAATGTTTTTGTTTAAATGAAATATGAAAAGTTTTTCTTTTTACAGAAAAAAAATAATAATTGTTTTAATCTTATCGCGATGGAAACTATTTTTTTGTATTTTTTTGTTTAAATAACAGACCACAAGACTTTTTAAGTTTCAATGTCCGGTTAAATTATTGTTTCTATGAAGAAAAAGGCTTTAAATTTGTCTCGACTCCACTGCAATAAAACTTATTTTAATCTGAGAAAATCCCTTAAAACATGTTTTTACCAAAAATATTAGCTCACATATAAAATATCTATTTTCAATAGTGTTTGTATGTGTGTGTGTGTGTGTGTTTGTGTGTGTGCCTGTGTGTGTAAGGCACAACATAAATAAATAAAATATCAATGAAATAATTTTTTATTTTATCTAAGTATTACATGTTTAAGATTCAAAGTACATTATACCAGAAGCATCGTTTAAAAGAGAAAATTCAATATCAAGATAGTACTTTGGACGTATTTATATACACAGAAAGAGAGAAAGAGACTTTTTGCAAAGTACGTGCTTACTTTGCTTAATATTATTATCATATCACACTAAGATACTAAATTTAAAGAAGAAGGTAAATTATGTGACCTATTTTAATCCTGGATTTAAAATGATTTGGTTTTGCGTGTTTGGAAAAATGAAAATACAGATTAAATAAAAGTTTGTGTCGTAAGGCGACTATGAATAATATTATTAAATAGATTTTTAGAAATTTACCATATATATTAATATTAGGAAGGAAATTAATAATGACACTTTTATGCAGAGTATTATAATAAAAAACACATATCATGATTGAATTGAGTCGTTAAGCGGCTTCAATAGATGAAGGAAAAAAATTACTAACGTTAGTGAAATTTCCCTTTCGGAGATAACATTTAAAGGGTTTTACATTATCACAATTTTATTTTTCAATAATTTTCCGTCTTTTGAAATGTAGTGGGTTACGAAAGAATCATCAAAAATTCCATAGATCAGTTGAACGTGAGTTGAGTTGAGAGTTCTGACCATCAGATTAGATTTTTTATATCAGCACTCTCGCCCATTATTCATACCCTTATTCATCATAAGAGAGCCTTAGCTTTTATCCTGTCGTTCCAAAGATGTCACCGTTATGTAGCCTTAAACTCAAATTGGGTAACCGCAAAAAGGAACTTTTAAGATTGTACAGTTTGATGGCCTAAGCGAGAATCGAATTGTGAACCTTAATAACTACTTTGATATTCCAACACACTAATTACTGCATCTGACAACTGATCAGATTGAACTGTACTGAGCTCAGAGTTGTAGTTGGTATGTTCACTGGTCATTGTGATCTAAACTATCATCTCAGTCATTTAAATTCAAGAGATCCAATGTGCAAATGCTGCTCTGATCAAGAGAAGACTTTACACATCTGCTTTGTGTATGTACCAAGCAAGCCAGATTGCGTGGTATCACGCTGGGTGAGTACTTCCCCAGCATTGATTCCATCATAAATGTGAAGGTGTCTACCCTTGAAAGATATCAGAAACAACCCTCTTTTTGATCATGTTTACCGAAATGGCCTGACGAAACAAGGACTGTCTAAAGAGGAAATAGTAAAAACATGTAAATTAGAACTCGAGAGAAGCCACGGTCGATATAGAACACAAAAGAGTAGACAACAATTGAGAAGTCAAAGTCAAAAAGTTCGTCCAAGTCAGAGTCAAAGTACAGTCGAAGAATTCAGAAGCTTTTCTGAACTAAACCAAGTCTAGTGGACTTCTTCCTTTAGTTGTTTCTCTAGATTTGGTTCTTTCTTCATCAGATATGATTTAAATGAGTATGCACAATGGACCCGTCTGTAGATTTGAGTGCTTGTTCTCTTCTGAGACCGCCCTAGAAATCTGATCTGCTACTTGACCTTGAAAGCTCCTTATCCTAGTCGTCGCCCACTTAAAGAAGCTGACAGTATAAAAATAGAAAAATAAAATTTTTTCCGTACATATTTTACTTTAAAAAATCAAAGAATAAAACAAAAAGATAAATTTAAAGTCAACTTGAGATTGATCTTGGCAATATTTCAATCGAAAAACTGCTCAATCTAAAATTGATGTCTTTTTATATCCTTTCCTTTTACGTTACTGTATATATACAAATAAACTGGCACTTACCTATCATCATACACACACACAGAAACACAAACTGATTTAAGAAATATTGCTTTTGATTTAACTCTTTTGATAAAATTTGACAAGCGTCAATTTATCAAATTAAATTATATTTTCTTTTGTTAACCTTTGATTTTGTATCACACACACACACACACACACACATACATACACAGAGATACAAGTCAAAAAGGATGTAGAAGAATTTTTGTCCCATATCTAAAGGCCAAACAATCAATGTCATAAAGCCATTATAATTCATTGTTATTATTATTTATATAAAATAAAATAAAATACAGGCCACCAGTTTAGTAGGGTTAAGAATCTTTTAAATTTATTGTTATAAAAACAACAATATAATAATGACATCTAATTCATCAAAGGCTAGATTAAATTTTGTGATTAGAAACATAAACCATCATTAATTTATATTTTTTGTACGTGTGTGTGTGTATGTGTGTGTATACTAATCTGTTAAATTTAAAAGCATGAGTTAACTATACACAAATACACACAGAGAGAATTATAATCATATCACCGTCTGATTGATGTAGCAGATTAATATTTACCTTGTCATTTTACGTTTGATTCATTGTATTTCTCACTTTCATATATACGCGTTTATAAAACATAGGATTTATTATAGATAAAATTTATCTTGTTGAATTATCTATAAATGTAACTTGTATAGGATTATTATAAATGATATCAATTTGTTCAAAAAGTCACATCATGAATAATCTCATCTTCACGAAATATCATCAATTTGTTATTATTGCCTTATTTCAATGTACGTGTATGCACTCGCGTGTGGGAAATCATTGCTACATAATAGCACAAAATTTTTTATGTATGAGATTATAATGAGTTTGTTTTACATTAAAACGTTCAATGATAGAAAGCATTCACATTCTATTTTTATTTTATAAAAAAAAAATACTATCAAAAAAAATGTATTATTCAAGTTAATCTCGACTTGATCATGTGTCATTTAAAAATAAGAACTTGTTATCGCAAATAAATGTGTATTTACATTTAATACAGAGAAGAATTTCATATAAGAAAAAAAGAGCGAATGAAATTTATACTATCTTGACACTTTGATCTTAGTTGACTTGAGTAATTACTCAAAAGATAATAAATTTTAAAGCTCTAATCATCTTCTTAGTAAGACGCATCACCCTGAAATTCTTCAATTTCACTTTAATACAATATAAATTTTAAATTTATAACATTTCTTATCCCTTTTTTCCTTGTTACTTGAAGTCCCTTCACAAATATTTTTTACCGAAAAATTTAATAAAACAATTTAGTCTGATAAATTTAAGAAGCGTGCGTGTCTGTCATACGTAATTTGTATTTTAACATTTAACGTAAAAGGAGAAATTGAAATAAGACGAGGGTTGACCACAAAAACAAAGTTTTTTAAACACTCTTCTGTAAATTCCATTTCAAGGATAATATTTTTTGGTTTGATGGGTATTTATGGTGTTGACACTTAAATTTTCAATTAATATTCAATTGTGGTTTTATTATTATTGGCAATAAGTTATGTTTTGACTACTCTGTTATGATTATTAAGGAATCGATTCAATTCATTCATCGCAATCTTTTTCTTTAATTTTAAAAGTTCTGATTCTAAATGAAAATGTGTTTATTTTCATAATAATAATATTCATTTGTAAAATAACTTATTAGTTTTGGCGTGGCGGCGACGACGATTTAAATGATGAATAATTATAATAATTACATATATAAATCAATCAATGTTGTGTTGATTTTAACATAATTTCTATTTTTCGTGACATTTAAATAAATATATGCATTTTGGACTTAAATCGCAATAGTGTGTCGTTACACCATTAATAAGTCGTCGTGTTCGTGTATATTGTGATTTTGATAAGAAGTGAAAGAAAGAGAGAATAAAAAAAAACACACAAGTATAATAAGTTATTATGTGCTGATGTATGAAAGGTTCATTATTTGTATTAATTTTTTTGTTCTTTTTGAACTGAATGAGCCATTGTTAGAAATCTGTAGAAAAGTGTTGAACGTGATGGTCCATCATGAACTTCAGCCTATTTTCATAGATCGAAATCACTGTTTTTTTTTTAATACTTTGGATGAACGGATACTGGCTCTTTAAACACCCTGAAAATTATATCCGAAAATGTACACTCTTAGAAGAGTCTTAGCTGAAAACGCTCCACAAATCACCCTTTAGTGTTTGGCGATAACCGATTACGAGGCGTTTGCAGAGTTAACTTTTTATTTTTAGCGCATTTTTATAAACCTGCTGGTATTGTGGGCATTCGTGCTTTCCACCCGTCTGTCTGTCCGTTACGGATTGTTATCACTGATAACCCTTTCTCTCTTTCCCGCTGATGGTTTTTTTGAAGAATGGGTTTGACACTAAGTCAATTTAAAATATTAATATCAAATTGAGGCACAGTGTGATCTGGAAACTTTGGACGACTGCTTTGACCATGAATTACACGTTTTTTGTACTTTATTATTTTCATAAATTGTGTTGACTTCTGTAATTGGAGTTCAACTTGGCTTCATCCAGTCGTTCTTGTGTTTCATCAAATGTACTGTATGTAATATTATTCGTTTCGAGCAATGTGTTTCTACTACAAATTACAATGAATGAATTTTTGCGATTTTTACAATGACTGAATTTCTGCAAATTCTACAAGAATCACTGACCTTTTAACGTAAGACTAACTTAAAATACGAAATTAAAATAGGTGAACCCTTTTCTCTCTAGGTAATACTATGATTCTCTAATTTTTTTATATTAGTTCTTTCTTAATAAATTAATCTTTAATATCATCCAGGGGGTTTATAATATAAATTTGAATTGATTGCGAAAAACGCAGATAGCGAAAAACCACGGACCACGGAAAAAAACACGAACAGGCCCTACTGTTACATTACTGGCATTTTTTTTAAAAATGCGATAAAGTAACTTTTTAAAAAATAAACCCCTCAAACACCCCGTAGTAGGTGCTCCGCAAATCACCCCGCAGGGTTATCGCTAAGCACTAAGAGGTGATTTGCAGGACGTTTTCAACTTAGAGTGTAGGTGAATTACATTTTTCTTGAGATGATTTGGAAAATTCGATGATTTTGATAATTTTGGAAAGCTGGAATGATTACGAAAAATTTTGAGAATCTTGGCAATTTTTTCGATAATATTAGAGAATTTTCGAAAATTTGAATAATTCGATGAATTTGAAAAATTCAATGAGCTCTGAAAATCAAATTCTGTCTAAAAATCCAATGATTTCGAAAATTTTGATGATCTTTTGAAATTCAGTTCAATTCAGGAAATAATTTTGTGCATACAAACTGTGGACAACATTTTCCAAGTTATGGAACGAAAACAAAGTATATCATTTAATTAATCTCACTTTTCACTTAAATTATTACCAAGTTTGTCATGACCAAGAAAATTTAATATTACTTTCATAATTTATGTAAACAAACAAAATATAGTTCAAATTACTCATTCACATGCCTTCATCATCAGTAATTTTATGGTAATTTTTCAGCAACTAAATAATTTTATTCAAGGAATTTGTACAAAAAAAAAATTATAATATTAATTTGAATATATTTTTTTTATTTTTCTTTTCAGTTTTAAAATGAATCACAGTTTTTCTTTTATCAACGAGGTAAGTTGTTATGATACTCAAATTAAAAAGTTCAACACAAAAAAACCAACAAAAGACATATTTTGAAATAAAAAAAAAACTTAATTAACGAATAAGATTTTATAATGAGTTGTCATTAACGACATGGTTACAGCGCCATCATTCGTTATTTAATATTTTTTAATGATCTCCTTTTTAAGTAAACTGAGGAAATCTTGTTAGTTCATAAAAATGTTTTTTTTTTACTTTGCATTTTAATATTTTAATTCGGCTTTGATTGTGGCATGAGCGTAACAACTCACTGTTTATTTTATTTTATAATTTTCTTTTATAACTGATTTTTTTGCGTTAATAACTCAGTTTATTTTCTTTCTTTTGTATTACACACACCACATAGATTCTTATTATTAAGAATGAATGCACAAACGAACATTTTTTATATTTTTTATGTTTCCTTCCTATGAAAAGTTCCTGTCAGCAATAATACAGATAGATCTGGAAAATAAAATTCAAAGTAATGTTAATAATGAAGAAAATATAAACATAATCAGTTTGTTTTTATTATCTTAAGAGTTGTTTCATTAAAAAAAAAGTATGAAATGAAAGAAAAATATGAATTTAAAGGAAGCAACACTTTTATACGAATGTTTGAAATGAGTTTTATTTAACGAGCAATATTTAATATATATTTTCACGCGAAAAATATGTCTTTTGTATATAATTTTTTTAGATTTACTTGTTTGAAAGAGCATTTTTTGCTTCAGGATTTCATCCTTTCATGTTTTAATATTTCAAACGAACTCAAAGGCTTATTGTATTGCTATAGCTACCTTTTGAACATATTTCTATTTGAGTTTTACAAAACTTTATGGCATTCATGGTTTCCTTACTGCTTAGAATAGAATTACCACTGTTAGCTTTGGAAGAGCTCATTTCACGGCTCAATAACATCACTTAAAGTTTGAAAACAGTCATTGAGATCAAAAAAAAAACTTCGCATGAAAAAATTTTGCATGAGACATTAATTTAAAACTAGAAATAAGTGGTTAATAACTTTTTTTCAAATGTAAAACTCTGAAGTTGAGCTCTCGAGTTAGAACCTTGTTATAGCAAGTTTAACCCTAATCGGCCCAAAATTACGATTTAAAAATTAATTTTACTCATAGCTCGCATTTGCTCTACAACTTTGGACCTTGGTTTTTGAAATTTTCATATAATGATGTTAGTTGTACGTCACGTTGGTCCAATTTGGGTTAAGCTAATCCTTAAAAGCTCCTTTGCACAACACGATACAAAATCTTGGTTTCCCACTGGTGCTCCACTGGTTTTGGGTTGAGAGTGTAATGAATTTTAGTTTCTCTCACAAACTTTTAATGAAAGCATTGTAAAAAGTCATCAACTGCATTTAAATGCACTTTTATTGCTCATTTAAAATACGTTTCCCTTTTTTCATTTTTTTCTGCAACATTTAACGAACATCAAACGAAATATTACAGAATAACAAAGAAAACTACTTTTACCATTACAAGCTTCAAATAAAAATATATCATCGCTCTTTGTCTGTAATTTCTTCATCTCTCAGTTAACAAAAAAAAAAATGAATTCATTTGAATAGTTTTCTCCTTGCAACATTGAAAGGGACAAGCTTGAAATAATCTTAAAAAGAATCCTAAATAATACCATTTACCTCGACTTAAAATTTATGATAAAGCAATTTCATGGTCCATAGATTTAATTCTAATCATCGTCTTGCAACTTATTTTCGATGACTTTTTTTCTGCTTTTTTAAACACAAATAATAGTCATACATAAAAGACACAACACACACATTTTTGCATGTTATTTTGGGTAGCAAATAAAAAAAGTAAAATATAAAAAAAAAAAATGTTGCCAATATAAGTAATCGGATGGGAGCCATAAAAATGAATAACCCATGAATAAACATGAACTCACTTCAAGTAACTTTCAAGTAAAGCAAAAAAAAGATACTTTGTCCTTTCAAATTGTTCAATAATGACAACATTGACATTGTACTTTATTATTAGGTAGGTAAGATATTGAAGAGTGAAAAGGAAAAAAAATTTGAATGTCTGATCGGAAATAATGTTGTCTGTAACACTTACTTATCTTTAAATTGATATCGGAAATGCAGAGGTTCAAAATATTTATTGAAAGTGTGCCAGCACATCATTATTGTAACGGTTAAAAAGTTAAAACCCAAATATTTTGTGGTGAATATTTTACGGTAATTGTATGATAATTTTGACAGGCCATACAAAAAAAGAACACAAGAAAAGTACCAACAACTTTAGTTATTATTTAGAAAACAAATTACCATTCACTTGACTATCCTTTGTTATGTTTCTTCGTGTTGCCATTTCACTACCAATTTATTTTGAGGAATATTTTTCTCCTTCTTGAAAACGAAACATCTTAAGCATTTTTAAAGAACAGTTGAGTAAACATAAGAAAAAAAGGGCATTTAATTATAATTTTATTGTAATCGTCTTTTGTTTTGTTATTCTTGTTGCTTATTTTTTGTTTCTCTTGTTTTATTTTTTTTTTTGGTTCTTCTCAACACACCACCACATAGTGTTTCATTCATTTGATTCATTCAAAATAATAATCCGATTTGCTTTAATTTTGTTTTTTCTTCATTTCTTCTCTGATTTTCTTTTTTTTGTATGTGTCTTTTCATTCTCTCGCCGTTCAACGAGAAGGTATCAATTGGATTCAACTCAGTTTGTTTATGATAATTTCATGTTAATGAGTATCATAAAAATAATGGCATTTAAAATGTTGTAGTTTCAAGCGGTGTGCTACTGAATGGGATTTTGTCCACATGGTGTCAATTCACATTATGTTAATTATAATGAATTTAAGTGACTTGGCTTTAATCAATTTCTTCAATTTGAAATTTTTTTTGTTTGATATTGTTAGTTTAAATTATTCTTTGGAGCGTCTTAACAAGAATTGTTTGCTCAGTGAATCGGATTTAATTGGCCCATAATGAGATTTGTGATGATTGTTCAATTGGATATGAAAAAATTCAAATAAGATACTAACAAAGGTCTGTTTGTTCGATTCCTCGTGACACTGTTCCTCGTTTTTCTGCTTTTAGATTAAATCAGATTTTCAGAACTGTACCATAGTGGCTCAGGATGATATGATTTTTGGATTAATTCTATAATTTTACTCTCAAGATTCATTCAAACCCTAAGTGAGCTCAGAATGGCTCCAAAACAGAGAAGATTTGAAGGTTTCATCTTTTGTTATTTGAGGCTCTAAAGCCCAATTCCTCAGCTAAAATCAGTATTCGGACTAAGATTAAGGTTCGACTGCTCTCGGATGACAATGTAAAAAGTGAGGTCTACCGTTCGACTTGAAGCCTAAGCCCCTAATTTGGCGTTTACTATGAAAACTACGGTGGAAATAGTATGAACACAATAGGACTCTATAGGACCACGATGGAGCTTTGTAGACCCTACCCTACTCTAAAACAAAAATCTAGAGCACCTGAAAAGACCACACCTAACTATGTTCGCGCCTAGACCCCGAGCCACTTGAAGCCGGTGAACGTGACTGAGCGGTACTGGCAAGATCCAGCCAATAAGCGTATTACGATACGTATTGAACTTTCTTTGGCAATACACCACAGACCTAAAGGAATATTATCACGACCAAGGCCCAATAGGTTTGGAATGTACTGCCAAAGAATGGTCGATAGCTATCGTAGGACGCTTATGTGATGGATCTTGCCAGTACAGCTCATTTACGTCCAACGGCTCCAAGAAGCTCTGGGTCTGGGCGTGAACATGGTGACCCCGACGTGATCTGAACACGCAACCTTCTGATTCCTAAAAGAGGTTAAACCATAAATTTTTCTAAAGTCGCAGTTTGATTATAAATCTTCCAAAAATGCCCCGTGAGCGCTAAGGAAATGACTCAGTTCAGTAAAGACACTGCGCCTTTTATTCATTCCACGTTACCCATCAAAATTTCTTATCATTTCAAGGCATTTAAAATTCACTCAATATTCAAATTTGATTACAAAATATCATCATTTAAGAGATTATTTCAAATTAATAGAAAAATATCTTAGATTTTATCTCATATTTTTTTTATTGTTTTTTAAACATGCATTAAAATACACATTACAAGAGATTTAACAAAAAAAATTTCAAATGAACCAAAAAAAAATGAGATAAAAATATGTATCATAAAAAATGTAAATATTGCATGTGATCAACCAACATAAAATAATCATAACAATAAATTGTTGAAGTAATAATAATAAACATAATATTAAAATTTAATGTAATTTATATAAATATTTATTGTTTTAATAGTGCGAGACATTATAAGCGTCTAACAAAAAAAATATTTTAATTTTATTTTAGTCGGAGAGAAAAAATTAGGTGAAATATTTCCTATTTTGGATTTAATAATAGCCGAAATCCATTAACACACATATGTATGTGAAATGAGAAAGAAAATTGATTTATAAATACCTTGTGGTAGAGTAAAGGCGTGAATTGAGACCACATGAATGAAGATAATTAGTCGTTATATAAAGTTAAGATTGTTTTTTGTTTGTAGGATGTATTTTTTTTTAATCTACTTCATAAATATGGATAAACTGCTCAAATAAAAAAACTAAAATAAAAAATAATTTGACACTTATCTACCTTGTTTAGACAACTAATTAATATCAATTATAGACAAACAAAAAACTAAATTCATCGATTGTTGATATTTAAATAAGGCTTATAATTACTTTTGACTTGACAGATACTTATAAAAAAATAAAATGAAATTTGATGATTCAAAATAATTGTCACACTAAAATGATTTCCTGTTTTTTGTTGGTCACCATTCAAAAAAATCATTTCATGTAGGTGTTTGGACTCACCCGTTTATTTTTGTAAAACTAATGGACTTATAGAATGATAATAATACAAAAAAAAAACATTGAAATTGTGACAAATTGTCACAACTTTCCTCATTTACAAGCAAAAAAAAGAGAAAACTTATAAGATGATGATCAAAATAATAGTAATAATAAAAAAAAAACATGATGATGCACTTTAGATTTTATATGAATATGAAAAAATCGTCATCATCATCATCATCCAAATTATTGTCTAGTTAACGTTCTATCTCATTAAATTAAATATGAGTTGTTAATGTGATTGAGTTAAAAGAGGAAAAAAATCCAATAAAAATAAAATTTATACACATTTTTTTTTTTCATTATTTGGTGTCAAAAGAAATGCCTTGTGCACGACTTGTTTCTTGTCATTTGATTCGATTAGTTGTCATTGTCACCGCATATCTCACATTCATAGAGGAGAAAAAAATGAAAACATATATATCAAGACAAATTGATGAACAGATGAAAACTGTGTGACATTAAAACATGTAATAGCTATTTGTCTTTGGTTTTTTGTTCAATTTATTATTATAAAAAAAAGAGATAAAAATTAAATAAAGCATAAAAACTTGTTTTAGTTTCAATCATTTTTGTAATGTTAATTTCATTTGAATGTTGGCATGGTATCGTCAATAAGACGCCTCATTTGTGGTTTTATGTGGCATTTTTATATGAGGTGTTACTTTGGTATAAGTTTTTTTTTCTAAGAGTGATTCTTAAAAGAAATATTGTCAGAAAATTTCAAACAGAAGCTAGATTTTCGACACTCATAAATTTAAAACTGAAAAGCATAAAAAAAAATTTATTTATTTGCCAGAAAAATTTTTGTGTGAAATGAGGTAAATGCATTTTTTTATAAACATGATTAATCCAATTCAAACTCTAATAAAGAAAATTAAACCAACTGTTTTTAAAAGAAATTATAGAAACTTGATCCATGAATTGGATATCTAAGTGCATTTAGCTACATCAATTAAGTGCCTCTGATCGATTTGTACAGATTCCTTTTATTGCCCAAAAAGCTTTAGATTTTATTTTCTTGAGTAACGATAGCTTTTCAGGATCCAAGTTCATCAAAAAATTAAAGGATTCTGGTATAATTAAAGGTTTACGTCTCGTAAATCACTTCATAAAATGATTTGATCTAATTACGAAGTTGATCAACCGAGTTTGAAAAATCTTTGTCTAGCATATCAAAGCCATTATTTGTTGGTGTTCAAATGTGAGCATTCCCATGGTTCTTAAAGCGCCTGACTTGATATTTGATTGAGATTGACTCGGACAATACCTGACTTAGACAATAACTGACTTGATACGTTGACACGTTTGAATTCCTCCACTCTTCTAACCAGACTGACTAATGTTTTCTTTTTTAAGTTAACGTAATTTTTTGTCATCTAATCCATGGCTACTTTAATTAACAGCTCCAGTTCCATATTTTAGTAAACAGTTTATTCAAACCATCAGTTTTCCAAAGAAAGTTGGGACGTGATTCCTTATATCTTGTTTGATTGCTTGCTGAATGCTTGCTTAAAACCGTTTGAAAAGTTCCATAAAACCTTTGAAACAGAAAATGTATCCATCTTGAATTTAGAAATCATTTCCTTAGCCGTCGCTTACAATGTCACTAAGTTGCTACGAGTCTTTTTTATAGTTTTTCATTTCTTTCAGCCCATCAAGTACTTCCTCTCATATGTACCAAAGCCCTGTGACATTATTGTTAATAAGCTTGCCCAGTTACTTCAACTTCAATTATCCACAATAGGACCCGTAGGGACCGTGGTGGAGCCTTTTTCATACATATCTATACTTCAACTCGCAATATTACGTCATACGGACAATCTACAGTCTATCGTCTTGTAAAAGTTAAGTTTAACGAAAATTTATCATATGGAATGCCAGGGCCGTTAAAAACTTTCAATCCGCGCCTGGTTCTACGACCCGACAAGTCATTAAAGCGCATTTAATTCTTTCACCATAGAAAATATTCACGCTGTAACAGTCAGCGATTAAAACTTCGCTCTTTTTTTTATTATAAATTAGTGTAATTAAGCTCATTTTTTTCTCCTTTCAATATTAAAAAATAGATATTTTTTTCCATTTTACTTTGGTAACTATAAAAACATGAAATAAATTTATCAAAAGTTATGAATACTGTTAATTAAACGAATGTTTTGTAGAAAAAAAAATGGTATTATACTAATAAAAGTAATTATAAAATTCTAATAATTGTAAAAATATGAAATCATTTAACGTTAAATTATGAAAAAAAAATACTTGGAAGTAGAAAGGTTTTATTTGAAAAACATTACCCAGGTACAAATTATTCTAGCACTTTTTATGTTAAAAGTACACATAAAATAATAAATGGCTTTAAAAAAATTGATGATGAATAGAAACTGGTGTTCAAAATAAAAAAATGCACTTTTCTGAACATTTATACTGTAAATAAAAAATGCCCCCTTTGGAGAGCTAAGTCAAGGACCATTTTTGCCAAGTGATTCATGTAAGGTATATTCATGACATTAGCGAGCAATGTTAGAACTCGTCAAGGAATTCTAAAAGAAAATTAAACTTAAATACTTCAAATTTCCTGATTGAAATCAATCACATTGAAATGCACATCTGCTTTCCACGCTACGGCCACGATCTGGTTTCGATTTTATAATTTTCCAAGTTTTATTATCAACGATAAAAAAGTTACCATGAATGAAGTCATAAAACAATAGAATATTTCAAAGTACATTAAAAATATGAAAAAGATGCTGATAGTGCAAAAGAATTTCAATCGTTTGCAGAATAATTTTCTACTTTGATGCATGTCTGTCTGTGCCACTACTCTCAATGTTTTATGAGTATATTAAAAAAATAAAACTTATTTTCTTATAAAACATCCCTAAAACAACAACAAAAACAGTATAAAAAAAACAACTTACGAAGAGCAATTTCAATTATATCCTCTTTTCTATTCATTTTTCATTTAATTTTGCATTAACCAGCCCATTCTGTACATCCGCAAGAAGAAGATTAAATCTTTGGAAAATTAAATATTCAAAATGCCTGTGGTCAGCTAAATTATTTACTTCTCTTTTAAGTTTATTATTATAAAGGATTTGTTTGGCATTAAAATAAAAAAAAAAGAAATTTAATAGCAAATTTTCATTTAATTTTATATACAAGAAGAAAAAAAAGGAAATATTTTATATTTAACATAATGTGATTTCTCATCATATATTAATAATAATTCCATCATAAAATAAGACATTATAATGAAGAAGATTAACTTTATTATTATTATTATTATCGGTTTCATAAAACATTTATTATGTTATAATAGAAATTTGGTACATAACTTTGCTCCTTTTAATATTTAAATTGTCGTAATAAATTTTTAAATTGCATTAGTTGGCTGCTACTGTCTCTAAACATTGTACAACATTGATATTGATAAAAGTTTTTGTGTTGACTCTTGTTATTTGTTTATTTGTTTCTCTCTGTTGCTTGGTATAACAACTAAGAAGAAAACATCAACCACAAAAGACATCATATCACGGAAAATTGCAATAATTTATGGATTATCTTTAATTAAACTTCTCTCTTAAAAGCTATTAAAACTTTATTCTTTATGCACATTTATTTGTCTAACAACAAAAAAAAACACACACAAATGTTCTAGATTATTGTTGAGTTTTAGATTTGGTTTGTTCTTGTATTTTGTGTAGATTTAAATGTCTAATATGTGCTTGTTCATTGAATTTAATTCAGAAGCATGTCATTCTCGGAAGATATAAAATTAAATTAAATAATAATAAAAAAATAAAATGTGAACAAGAAAAAACAAGTTTGACATCATATTTTAAATAAAATTATTTATAGACACTTTGTTTTTGTGTTTGTTGTTTTTTGTACTAAAAATTTTATTGTACTAAAAAATCTTTTTACCTAAAACTTTTTTGTACTAAAAATTTCATCGTACTAAAAAATTCTTTGTACCTAAAACTTTTTTGTACTAAAAATTCACTGTACTAAAAAATCTATGTACCTAAAACTTTTTTGTAATAAAAATTTCATCGTACTTAAAAATTCTTTGCACCTAAAACTTTTTTGTACTAAAAATTTCATTGTACTGAAAAATTCTTTGTACCTAGAAATTTTTTGTTCTAAAAATTTTATTGTACTTAAAAATTCTTTGTACCTCAAACTTTTTTGTACTAAAAATTTTATTGTACTAAAAAATTCTTTGTACCTAGAACTTTTTTGTACTAAAAATTATATTGTACTAAAAAATTCTTTGTACCTAAAACTTTTTTGTACTAAAAATTTTATTGTACTGAAAAATTCTTTGTACCTAGAACTGTTTTGTACTAAAAATTTTATTTTACTGAAAAATTCACTGTACGATAAGCTTTTTTGTACCTAAAACTTTTTTATACTAAAAAATTATTTGTACCTAAAACTATCTGTCCACAGATTTTAATGGTCCATGTCCATTCAAGGGTTAAAATTCGAAAATCAACTCATAAAATATAAATAACTAACATCCTGATAAAATTCAGTTCATATAAATGTTTACGTGCCTTAAAAACTTTCCATATAGCACTTTGGTGTTGGTATCACAATTATTCAAATATTTAATACATTTTAAAAACTCAATATTGTTAATGTATAATAAACAACATATTACATGCCTCCAAATAAACATTTTTTGGAAGACAAAGTTACACTAGTTAGTGTAAAGATATGTCAAATATTTCATATTATTTTGATAGCATTTTCAAATAAAAAAAAAAAATAAAATAAAATTTAATGTATATTTTATATGTGTAAATATTACAAGTTCCAGAGGCACTTTGTCTGAACAAAGAACACAAAACTATACTAAATATAAAATAAAAGTTTATTATGAAGTTACTTTTTGGTACAAAAATATGTATATAAATATCTGGGGTAATGACATACGACAAAAAAAAACTTTGTCTCGTTACAATTTTTGCCTAAAACTTTTTTTTTTTCAAAAAACACTCACATACAAACATTCGGTGTGTTAAATTTATGTGCGTTTAATGACAATTTATAATTTTCCTCGTATATTTATGTATCATTTAATTTTTATTTTTTTTGAACTGTACAATTTCAAGTGTGCTACAGAAAAAGAAAAGTAAGACTTTAACGCTAATATGTGAGATAGAATTTTATGGATTATTTTTATCAAACCTTAACACACACACATGCAAATACACACATGAACGTGTCACAGAGCCTAAATGTATTATCACGCTAAACCATAATATTATAAGGATATTGTCTGATATACTTTGCGGTGTGCCATTTTTACACCTAAACATTATATGTTAATAATAAAATAACATGAAAAGTATATGGCAAATGTATAAAAATTTGTGTTTCACGCAATTGTTAAGTTCTCATAATGCCGTTTTCATTTTTATAAGGCTTTTAATGCTTTAAAGTGGATAAAAAAATTTAGTATTTATGTAAAAAAAATGTAATAAATTATAAAAACTAGTTAAAAAAAACATTTTCATGAGATTTAATGATATTTACATCACAAAAATATGAAAAAATGAAATTGAAAACTTAATTTGATGTGAATTTTAAAGCATAATTAAGACACTTCTAAAGTGTATGCTTGAGGTTTCTGCTCGAGTTAAGTTTGAGGTGATAAAATATATGTTGAAATGTGTTGATCAAAGGGTTTTATTTCCATGAAATTTTTTGGAATTAAATTTAAAAATGAACTTGGGGATCGTACGATGCAGTGGTTAGCATGCTAGACTATCAATCTTAAGGTTGGCAGTTCGATTCTCGCTCCGGCAACTAAACTTTACAATATTTAATGTCCCTTTTTCCGGGTACTCAATTTGAGTTAAAGGCTAGATAAAGGTGGTGGCTGCTTGGGATGACAGAATAAAAGCTAATTTCTTCGGATGATGAAATTAGGAATGCGTAAAGGGCCCTACTGAAGGCCTGAGTGTAGGCTTAATAGCTGCCCTACAAAACTCAAGAATAGATTCCGGCTTTTGCTTAACACCTTTCAATTATCTCAAAATTGATAAATTGCCTCAAAATGCACTCTTTCAATCCCGGAATGATCAAAGGTTTCCATTTTTTTCAGAATATTTCGAAACTAAATTATATTTTAACATATAAATAATGGATTTAAGACATGTTTTATTACTTTCTCTCGTGAAAAAATAAAAATGAAAGAAAAAATGCTCTTAACAAGTTAGTTAAATTTTTATTTATTGCTCATCTAACACTTTTATTTCTATTTTATTCTTTTTCTGTTTCTCTACCTTTATGTTTTTTATTGGTTATCTTTCCATTCTCATTATTTTACTGCCTTTTCAGCACGTAAATTTAATTACAGAATGCTAATTTTTATTATAACATAAGGACTTAAGACAATGCAAAGAAGCGTAACGAATTGCTAAAAAAAAATATATAATACAAGAGGATAATAAATTTTCAAGTGTAACATTCACGTTTTATAAATGAAACATGTACGAAAGACGAAAACAGATGAGTCTTGTTATAAATCGAGAGATGTAACGAGAGTCAGGTACATAAAAAAAATTTACTACTCCCGCAGCGAACATACTCCATTTGATGAGTTCGTTCGTTTTTTTTTTGGCATACACAATAATTTCCGTAAACTCTGGAATATTAATTGCTCTTGTTAATAAAACTAACTAAGAGTCATAGTTATATGACATTCATATTCATATGCAAAGAGCTCTTCAAAAAAAATAAATATAATATTCTTTTTTATTATTATACGTGTAGAGATAATAAATTTGTAATAAATCAACATCAAATACTTCTTAAAAGTTGTTAAATAAAATCGTATTTCTTATCCATAAAAACAAAAAAAAATATTAATAGTATCGTTACATATACAACAGATGTGTGTGTGTATGTTGACATTTAAGTGCAGTATGTTTCGTGTATTCTCTTGTTTTTTGTCTTTTATTTATTATTTATTTTATAAAATTCATCAGTCGCATCTATTTAAAAAATGTTTGAATTTGATTGAACTCTCTGTAGTGACTTTAAAAATGTTTAAAACAGTTGGAAGCCAAATTTATACCGTTAAACACCATCATGATGTTTGTCATGTTGTTTAGTTCAGCGGTTACTTTTAAAATACATCGTTTTTAGTGTGTGTGTGTGTGTGTGTGTGTGTGTGTGATAAATATTTACTTCACTCAAGTTGTTCACAAAAAAAAACAAAACACACCAAGTTTGTGTTTGTTTGTTTTAATCTTAAAACGATTTAGAGTTAGTTTTTAGAAAAATTTAGAAAAAAAATATCACATTTTAAATTAATAATAAATATTGTTATGTAAATTTAAGTTTCACTTGGGAATAATTAATGAAGTATTATGTTTGATAATGAAACACATAATTAATTGATTAAGTTTTTTTGGTAATGAGTACGCTTAATGATTTCTAAGGTCAATTTTATTTCATTAAGATGATTTTTATTTTTACATATTTTTTGATATAAGAGGATATTAAGTTTTTTACCAGACTGAAATTAACAACGAATTTATAAATGACCGTAGTGACCTGAAGAAAAATCTCTAAGCGTAATTTGGTGAGTCCAAATCGCGTTGAATCTTCTTTTAAATTTAGAGCGCTTACATTTATTTATGTCGTTCTCGTTTTTTAAGCCACCAGATGGCGTTGATAGCTAATTTAGTGATTTGCGAGGGCTACAGTCATAAAAAAATGTCTGGGTAAGTTATTGGTGATCTGGAGAGCTGTTAGCAATGGTAAGCCAGTAAGCCCTGTTAAGCTCATGGTGCACTTTCAACCCAAAACCAGTGGGACACCAGTTGGAAAAAGATAAGTGAAGTGTGTGTGACTTAGATTTCAAAAACAATGTGCTTGTGTCGCATGTAACTCTTCGTAGACATCTCTGCGAGTCCAAATGATCATCTTAATAGGATTGAAATCGTAACTTCAGCTCTATGTGATTTTGGACAGAATTATGAGACAATTGATTATACCATCTTGCAATGTCCACTTATTATAAGAGGAAACTTAACACAGGATTTGGAGCAAATGAACAAGGGCACTCCAATACGCGATATTCTTGGCACCAGGAATTTTACCGCAATTAAGACCCTCTCTGCACTCCTCAAACAAAATATCAAGGTCATGAGACAAAATAATAGAATCCCATCATCTGAATGTTCCCCGTTTCTAAAATTTTAGACCAATAACGTCTATGAATCGCAAGGCCAACACCAAAGATCTTATTGATTCACTTTACTCTCTTCGGCTCAGATTAGTTCAGTTAACCTTAGTCTCAAACACGTATATGACATCCCACACACGCGAAAAAATCAGTATAAAATGTTGGCGCTTTCCCTGGTAATTTCGAAACTAGTCATTAAAATAATGCAAAAATTTGTGTTAGTTCATTGAAGTGCCGTAAAAGTAATTTGGCGCTATTTTTTGTCTCAAGCCATTTTAAGTCAAAAAAATCAAATTTTATATCCGTGTGCTAAATTTCTGAAAAATAAATCATATTTTCCACTCCATTTTTTATACCAAAAGAACCATAGAAATTTTAAATATTAATTAACAGGATTTGTATCCATTTCATTGAAAAAAAAAACAAATAAAAACAAAAAAGTTCACATTAAAATATTGATAAATTCGTGGAATGCAAAATCAATTAAATAATTTATGATTAATATTATTTATTCACATATTTATTTATTATTTACTCTCGAGTACATACTTTTCTCATCATCATACACACACACGCTGTCATCATAAAAAAATATTATGATTTTATTTTTTTGTTTTAAGTTTCAAGCATACACACACACACATACAGCGTTTTTATTTTAATCGATTACGAATGAACAAAAATAAAAATTATATCTACACATCTCCGTAATATCACATTTATTTATCCAAAGTTATACAATATTTGTTTGTGTGGCAACACGATCAGGTGCTTTTTTTATATTCATATTATTCATATGAATATGCATAAAATCACACTTGGAGATAAAATACAAATATATTTAATTTTTTTTTTAAATTAATTTCAACGCCAGTATCCAGCTGTGCCAAATTTAATGTTGATACATAGAAAAGTTGATACAATACAAAATAAAATTATTATAATATTAAAATAATTTTAATAAATAAATGTTTCACCTGACATTCATCTCAATGTTTTTCAATATCAATTGAAAGAAATGTTGTAAGCGGTTTGAACTTTTAACTTAAATTGAAATAAAATTCAAGATGAAATCAATCCAGAATAATTTCTGAAGTACTCTCATTTCATTTCATGTGTACGTTACTTTGAATCTGTTTAATTTAAATATATGACGTCCCCTCAAAACATATTTGTACGTTTTTTTTCTGAATGTGCATCACGATTTATATGCGTTTATTACAATTGTAACAAAGACTATTATAAATTACAACTGAACTGTACTGTGCATAATAATAAAAGGGGAGCTAAAATTCACTTTTGGGAAAACCTCCAATGTTTGTCTGTGTATGAAAATTTCTTTCGGTATTATTTTATTTTATTTTATTATTTCTGTCTTTTCTTCCTATTTAAAATATTTTTGTGTCTAGATGAAGAATGAAATAATAATAATAAGAATAGAACTGGTACGAAAAAAAATAGTCGCTATAATTTTACAATAATAAAAATATTACGTGATTGTGATCATAAGAGGAAGTTTTTTGTGAAATTGTGTTTGGTTCAAGGCAATAAGGAAGAAATATTTTTTGTGTAATCTCCACCTTTTGTAATTCAAAAATCCTTGAAATCTCTTTGGAGCCTTTAATTTATTATAATGGAAATTGTAATTTTTGAAATTTAATAAATTTCACGACAAATTTAAACTTTTTGAATAAAAAAATGCAAATTGTTTACACTATAAATCATTTTTAAAAAATTGAAAAATCGCAAAAATTTAAAAAAATTTCTGATATCGTGGATTTTTCAAAACTGTTAAATTAATTAAAAAAGTGAATCACGATTGCTGTAAGTTTTAAACATTTAAATTTCCGCAATTTCGGTAATTTTTTTTTCTGAAAATTCGGCAATTCTCGATTTCCACTTTGATGAAACTGCCTGTAAAACTATCTTCAAAAATAAGAGTTTTTGAAGTCAAACCATCAAAATATGCTTAAAATACATGCAAACCAAAGATTTTTGAAAAAAATCCGCGCATGCTGAACTAAAAGTCAGGATTTCGGTCAAAAAAGAGAAAATTTCAATTTTTTGTTAATCATTTTTAAACTCAGTAAAAACTCAATAAAAATTTACATGAGCTCCACGACACTCAAGCTCAGAACTTAGGAGAACTTTAAAGAATAGAAGAAATTTAAAAAATCGGGTCAAATGAAGTATGAATCGAGAAACGGGATTTGACTTGAAAAATCGGAGTTATCCCACTATGCTTATATAAATATATGTCAAATTTAGTGTCTTTAAAAGGTGTCGCTATACGACACGGAACAGCGACTTTCAAAATGTTTATAGGGTACATAAAACCAAAAAAAAAAGGAAAAAAAGATTTGAAGAAAACTTTCCGAAAAAAAGAACGAAAGCGTTTGATTGGCCGAGGGGTTCAGCTTACAGCTTATCAAACAGGGAACTTTATATCGATGTTTTTCCACCAGATCCATAAGAAAACCAAACTTGGTACTTATTCAAACCTAAGCGTCGAACCCTTTTTACTCACCGAGCACTGGAAATCATTTCTCATTTTTTTTGTAGACAGCACATAAAAAGATGGAATTGTCCTGAATCGCGAAGCCTGCTACATTCGCCTGTTTTAACCCATTTCCTTCTAGCGTTGCGTTTTCGCAACGTTACCTTTGTCTCAAAATATCTCGAAAACTATAGGAAAGTTATACAAACTAGTTTTTCCTACATAAGCTTTGAAGGAAAATCTAATCGACCTGTTTTTGGATTTTACTTTAATATTTTTGAAAGTAGGCTAAAACTTGCGTTTTAGAAGGCAAGTCGTGATGTAAGCAGGTGTAAGCATTTTTGTATTTTGGTAAGCAGAACACAAATTGAGCAAAATTTTATATAAATATTCAAAATTTTCTTAATTTTTTGATTTTAAACTATTGGAAATGGGAATCTTTAAAATTTTAAACCATTTATTTAAAAAAAAATTAAGCAGCAAATAACCCTTTTTGACCTAATTGCTCAAAATTTCCATCAAGATTTAAAGCCTTATAGCTCAAAATTAAAAATACGTTATTTTTTAAAAATCATTTTCGGTCGTGATCGAAAACACTACACCAAAAATCAGATCTCTAGTTCTTTTCCTTCATAGTCCAGACGGAAATGGGTTAAACAAAGTTATGTTTAATTCAATGAAAAATCACAAAAGTGAGTTCAATTCAATTGATACTAAAATTCTTATTATTTACAATCGCTAAACACACATTTTAACTACTGAACCATTATGAACCACAAGGGCAATGAATATAAAATTTGTCATAATAAAAGTAATAGATGACATATTTGAGCTATTTTCCGATCTTTTTATGTATTACTTTTATGGGTATTTGATAGTGTTAACAAAAGAAAATACATATTTATTGTCAATAGAACAAAAATGTACAAATTGTATGCTATTGTTTGTTTTGCAAATAATGCTCACTGAATATCACACACTATGTGTCTATTTTCTAAATGGCAATACATGGAAAAGTTAAATATTGTCTTGTAACTTTTAAGCATTGTACAAAAAAAAAATACATTTATATAAAAATTCCTTCAATATAATAAATCCATTTGTGAAGTGAAACAATATTTATATCAGAAATGAAATAGTTTTATATTAGATTTTCATATCCATCAATGAAATATGAAGTCGAGCAAAATTACATTCGAATAATGAAAAATGTCAAAATAAAACAAGTCACTGTAATTGATCAGACTGCTGAGAATTCTACAGAAAATACTAAATAAAAAAGGACGATTACATTGAAACAGTTTCCATATTCTGTGTGTTTTCTCTCTAGGGAAATTTTTTTTTTTTATTTTGATAAAGCGAAATGGTCATGAGATATTTTTTTCATTGAGTAATGAATGTCGTTATCATGAGTTATATGATCTATTTTTTACATTTTTTTTGTGCCGTTTCAATTTAATAGTTTTTCATTTCATTTTGAATTCTCTTTCACTGTGTATATTAACAATTTTTTTTCAGCTGGATTATCCGAGATAACAGCTACACCTCCCATTTTCCATGGATATCCTTGTCATAAACAATCCAATTACTGATGAAACGTTTCCTTTTATAACCGAGTTTAGATTGCTTGCGATATATGTTTTTCCATTTAACTGTTGTAGGATAAATGCAAAATTGTTACTATGCTAAATTGTTTGTTTATTACATTTTCTTCAACAAAAATCCCTTGTTTACAATTATTACATTGTATATACATAAATAAGAGACTTAAGAAAATTCATTGCGGAACAATTTATGTCAATCAACTCTTGAGAATTGTATAATTTAGACTCAAAATGAATTTACTTCAGTTTATTTATACAAAATTTTAACGGTAATAACAGTTAGTTCTTCACTAAATTTTGTACAAAATTTCATCCTATTTTTGTATGTGTTTGTGTATTTTAACATTGAAACACGGTTACACGAACAAATACGTGCTTAATTATAAAATGATATTAATTAAGGATTCTGCGTGCCAATTTCAAGCATAAAATCTAATGAATGTTGTTAAAGTAAAATAAAATAAAACAACATACAAAAAATGGAAACATTTTCCTAGAATGAACATGATTCGTTCTGATGATGTTTAATTAAAAATTGTTAACATTAATGTTTTATAAAATCGTCTTGGAATTCTTCATCATTATTTTCTCTCTCTTTTTGCAAGCAACTCGCCAATGTTAGCTGTCATTACGATTTTTGTGCTATCCATAAATTTAATATTATCATGAAAATTTTTTACAGACAACTTCTCTGCTCACAGCATGCATCACATGCATAAAATAAAATCAATAATAAAAATAATAATAAACATGTAATATGATGTTGATGATATTTGACATCATGTTAGTTTTTCATATCAGCAATCAATATCGCATAACATTAAATGTTGTCATTACATGCTCTAATGTATACATTAACTGGAATGTACTGAAAAATCACACAATATTTGCAATAAAGTTGAAAAAAGGATCATCATTATTATTAATATTAATATTAAAACTGGCCTTCACTACACACACACACACACACACATACATTATTATGTTGATAAATCGATTTTCTACGTGATTTTGTGATGATGTCTAACTGATTTCAATTATAATTTAATATTAATAATTATGTGAAACAAGAAAATAATAGTAATGATTTATTAACTTTTCACAGCAATAAAATTAAGTACATGTAAGAGTTTTGGTGTCACAGTGGTCGTTTTGATGATAAATGTGATTGATGTATAAATTGAATGTTGCCATTAAAATGATTTTTGTTTCTTTTTTCATAGTTGATTAAGTTATTGGTGGATTTTCCGGAGCCACATCCATTTTAAGGCTAGGCTTGTTGAGGAAAACTTTTCACGGTTTCTCTATCTTGCACTTGATGTGTTAAATTTTGCTCCCGAAATGTTCTCAAATCTTGTTAGATGCCATTGAACCACCTCCCCTTGGAGCACCTGACATCTCGGTGGCCCTCAGGATCGTTTCGGAATAGCACAGCTGTGTTTCTGTCGGTGTCCATTGGTGCTTAATGACCTTCCCATTAATTTTATTGATATTTTTATTAAAAAAACGTTTTAAAAAATATTAAAATCTAACGTTTTTTAGACAGAATTCTGATTTTTGGATCAGCCTGACCCGATTTTTGTCTATGAGGGGTTATCACCAAGCACTTTGCGGTGGTTTACGGGACATTTTCAACTTACAGTGTACCAAAATAACTTCTCTTGCAAGGAAAGCATCTGTAAAAATAAGATTTAAGCTAATCACAAATATTTAAACTCAATTCCAAACAAAATCTAATTCACTTTAAGTACTTCATTCATTGTTATTTGAATCAAATATTTTTTTCAACTCTTTTTACCATTCTTCACTTAATTTTATATACAATAAAACCAATTTAAAACACACAATAGCCCTAATCAAAGTTAATTTTATTTTTAAGATTACTTTTTAACTTATATCAGCTACTTTTCGATGCATCGAAGTTTTTAAATGGATAAATTTTCATTTCAAATGAAAAAAAAAATTAAACAGAAATCTAATATATAAACTTTCAATTGAAGATAAAATAATTTATGTTGGTGCAAAATAAATAAATAAATAAAAAATTAAATGCAATCTTCTTTTCCAATGTGAGCACACACACACACATATACAGAAATGACCATTTACGTATGGTAACTCAAAAAAGGAAAAACTTTTCAATGATGTTCTTACATTACACAATGAATGAAATGAAATTCACAAAAAAAACTAAAATCTGTATTTTATATTAAAAAGTTTTAAAGGAAATTTGTTTACACAACATCAAACTTTAATTTATAAGGTAATTTTTCAATTTACTAACCGTTACTTCCATGAAATTATAATTTTTAGTTTTTTTTTTTACATGGTGTGATCTCAAATTAATGTAAACCCTTTTAAGGATTTCAAAAATTTTTGCCATGAAGAAAAAAAAGAATAATGTTTGATTAACATGTAAAACATCTCGTTAAAAGGTGAAGTAGCTCATCATGAGCGTGCTAAAGTTATTTTTTTCATCTTATTTGTGCGTCAAATACATTCCAAAGGACTCTTATATTTCATCTTATATACTCAAGATTGTTTACAGTTCAATGCGATAAGAAGCGTTTTTTTACAACTTGTACTCAACAATATGAGTTCAAGTACAAATTTTTTTTTTTTTCAATACAAATATCGTTAATTTAAAATGAAATCGAAAAATCATATCATAAAATTTTGATTTCATGTAATCCTTTTTAGCACAGTTGCTGAAGTGAATTTTCGATCATCAATCATTGTAAGATTTCGTATAAGATGTTGTTGAAATGTTTTTCTAGTACCTTAAAAAAAGGAAACATTGACACAGGTTGTTGATTTTTTTTTTTGAAAAAGATGTGGGACTTGAAAGAGAAAATATTGCTATGAAAGGTATAGTAATTGATGAAAATGTTATCTTAAAATTGACAAATTAAATTAAAAACAATTAATTTTTGGTCAAAAAAGGGGTTTTAAACTTTATATTTGTTTTATTTTGTGTTTCGATATTGGTTTTGTTAAATAGTATGGTACAAATTTGCTTGGAAATGATTCTATTCTTATTCTACTTGGAAATATGAAATTGATACTACACTGACAATGAGTTGTTAAATAAAAGTGGGTACTATTCGATTGAGCAGGCGACCTAATGGCAGTGGAAGCATCTATTATTCGAACATCATTTGAATTTATCATGTCCTGTGAAGACCTGTTAAGACCTTTAGCCACTTTTTTGTGTGAGCTTGATCAGATTAGATTAAGGCCATTAAGGCTGTACTCAGGTCATCAGGCGAGACCATTTCGCCGGTTTAAGTCAAATGAAAGTCTTAGCTGTCTTAGCTTAGGGTCTGTCATCCCAAGCAGTCGCCATCGTTATCTAGCCTTAAGCTAAAATTGAGTAGCCAGAAAAAGGCTTAAGACCACAATAGGACTCTTTGAGACCGCGGTGGTGCCCTTGTAAGACCTAAGGCTTAAGCTTGTTTAAAGAGCCTGTCGTCGAATTGCCTGTTAATTTTCTTGTATTGGTACTCAGTTAAAAATTTGAGCTCAGTCTAAAATTGGAACTCACATAAAAATTGGTACTCAGTCAGAAATTGGAACTCAATTAAATTACCATTACCAATTCAACTATAATTTTCCACAGATTGTGCATTTTTGACTTGACGGGCTCTTTTTTGTAATTTTTTTCAGTCAGCAAACATTAAAAATTAAGTCCTCTCATAATAAAATGAAAACGTATCCAATTTCCAAGTTCACGCTTATGATATGGGGCGTTTTCAACTTGCAGTGTCATTCAGTAATGGCTTTAAAATACGAGTCTTCTTATGATGATTTTCATTAAAGCCGATACATATTCGAATCAATTTGTCCGCACTTGTAAAGTTAAAATAATTTTTCAAGTTGATCATTAACTCTTGACTTTATTTTCCATGATTCAATGACTTACCTTTCATTCAATACATCTTTGTTTAATTGGGTCCCTTGTTAATTGATGATTTCATGACATGCCACAAGAAAATACTACCTTTTCAATAAAATAAAATAAAATAAAATAAGATATCAATATTTTGTTAAGTAAATATCAAACCTTTGTCTTTATTTAATAGTTGGTCATTTGTATTTGGCATGTTTTCGAAATAAAGCCATCACACACACACACACACTTTGATAATATGAAAGGTAATGCCACATTTAAGACTTTAAGCTGAGATAACATTTGTTTAGGACGAAAGATACCTTTTTCCTTCAATAATTTCATGGATATTATTTGTTTTGTAGCAGAGACGAGAGAAAAGAAACAAATATATCATTATATTCCTCACCGAAATTGACAACCAATCAATTTTTTTCGTTTTATTCATTTTTATTCTTTCAAAAAAAAACAAACCAGTATCAAATTACTGATGTTTAAATCTATTTTGATGCCAATTTGTTTCACATCAACAGCTTTTGTTTAAATTGGGTTGTATCTCTTTCATTTTTCCTTGTAATTTGATGATCTTGCGTTTTTCTCTTTTTATTTTCCAAGGTATACACATTTAAACGAAGAACACTTAAAATCATTTTAAGAATATAATTCACAAGATTAAGATATTTTTGGTGAATTGCAGAGGGAAACGTTAAAATCAATATCAACCACCAACCAATTATTGATTCGTCATGTCAAAATGAAATGAAAGTGATATAAAAAAAAATGATTTTATAGCAGTGACCAGATGCGAATTTTGTTCCATTTAGAAAAATCAACTGCTTCAATAAATTCATTTATTACTCAATCAAGCACTAAAAGGTTTTTTTCATCTTTTGAATGTGTATGTGGAAAAATAACACACACACACACACATCGTCATACACTACTAATAATAAAATAAGAAGAAATTTTCGTATGTCTTGATAAAAGCAAACACCTTTTCCTTACGCTTCAATAAATCTCTTTAGATCCTTTGATTAATGATAATTGCGCTTGATGTGATGATGAAAATATTTCTTCTTACAACACACTCCTTAAAATTACCAAGAGAGTATACCAACATAAAAGAAGTAAGTGAATGAATGCCAAAGTAAATGGAAGACTAAAAGATCCCAATGGAAAAATTTCATAATAATAATAAGTTAGTCGTTAAATCATTTAATTACTGTATCATAATTGGATCAATGAACTCCTTTTTTCTTTTCATTTTCCTTTTTTTTGACGTTACAAGCTCTAATAACATATTTAATGAGTTAAAAAGTTCACTTTTTGTTGACTTTTGGGTTGAAGTACTCACATTTCACTGTTTACTTATTATAAATGTATATTTTCTTAATTACATGTAATTTTTTTTGTGTGTGTGCTTCCTCTTCAAAAATTCTAAGGTATGTTTGCATATCATTTACCCTTAAAAAGTTTAGCTTTTTCAGCATTTTATCATCTTATGCATGCAAAATACCTTGAACACACAAAACATATTTAATTAAATATTAGTCTTGATATTTACACATCTAACAGGAAAATGTTTGTAATATACTTTTGACATGGAAATCAAGCACTTTTCCATACAATTAGGTAAGAAAACACGTATACATTTTAATTTTTGTTCCAAAGCACCATGCCAAAATAACAAAAACCTGAGATAATACATATGTTAGATTGTCACACACACACACACATAATAACAAAAGCCAATATATTTCTCTTTTTTTTCATATTACATTTTGCAAAGTAACATGTACTTGAGCCAGACTGCTGCATGTTTGACCATATTGTGTAATTGAAATGAAAATAACCAAAATTTGATTGTTACTGCAGAAATGAGCACATATATTATTGTCATCATCATCATCATCATATATGTACACTTGTATTTTACATATACATGACTGTGTGTGTGTGTGTGTATGTGAAAAGTGTATGAAAATGTAATATTTATATAAACTTTGAATGTAACGTGTTTAGAATTTATGTTTTATATTGATTTTCTCTACTTTTTTTATTTCATTTTATTATTGTCTTTTTTGTTGTCACATTTCGACACATTCCATATCAACATTCAGTGCAAAAAATAAATGTGTGTGTGTGTGATGGTTTAGTCTAGTCAATTGTAAAAAGCACACATTCAGCTAAAAAGACATTGTAAGTAAATGTTATGAACAGTTAGTTTGTAGTATTTCCCTGTGGGCAATGCAGCAATATAAAAGGGATATAATTGATTTTGTTTTTGTGTTTTTGGCAGTAGCAGGAAATGTTACTTTCAATTTGGCAATTTCTTGTTCTCACAAACTTACATTTCACATTTAAACACAAATACTATAAAGGCATTTTGGAGAAATTCAATTATTTGAGTAAAATTGTTGTTTGTAACACCTTTAGGAAATATTTGGATTTAAAATGTTATTCAATTTTCATGACATTTAAATTAATAATAAAATGAAACTAAATTTACTAATGATTGAAAACTCAGCTGTACAAAGTCCATACCTTAATCGAGTTCTAGTAAGCCCTCATGAACATTACAGTATCCATACAAAGCTTTCATGACCTTAATACAGTTCTAAAGTGACCTCATGAACTTTTCAGTATCCATACAAAGCTTTCTTGACCTTAATAGAGTTCTAGTAAGCCCTCATGAACTTTACAGTATCCATACAAAGCTTTCATGACCTTAATACAGTTCTAAAGTGACCTCATGAACTTTACAGTATCCATACAAAGCTTTCATGACCTTAAAACAGTTCTAAAGTGACCTCATGAACTTTTCAGTATCCATACAAAGCTTTCTTGACCTTAATAGAGTTCTAGTAAGCCCTCATGAACCTTAATAGAGTTCTAAAGTGACCTCATGAACTTTACAAAGTCCATACAGAGCTTTTATGACCTTAATAGAGTTCTAGTAAGCCCTCATGAACGTTTCAGAGCCCATACAGAGCTTTTATGACCTTAATAGAGTTCTAGTATGTCCTCATTAACTTTTCAGTGTCCATGTAAAACTTTAACAATTTTTAATTTTTCTTCCAACACAAAAAAAACAATGTAAAATGACATTTTGACATTTCTCAATAGGAATTATAGAAAAAAAACTACTTACATTTCAATAAAAACTAAAACGGTTTTTAAACAATGAGAACAAAAAATAACATAAATCCAATTTTTTTTCTGATAATATCTCTTTATTCATATTAGTTTTTCACTTTTACGCCATTATTTTCATCGACACAAAAAAAAATAATAATGATCATTGAAAAAAAAGTGAAAAAAATAAAAAAAAATGTTTCCTTACAATATCATTGGAGAATCAAACATAAAAGTTTTATCTATTTCATATCTCTTTTAAATATGTGTATGCTCCGTTATATAATGCCATCAACCTAATATTAGAGCAATAATAACAGACACAAAAATGAAAATAAGAAAATGATAGAATAACGAAAGACGTTCAATTGATTTTCTTGATTGTCTTCTTATTGGTTTGATAGTAAGAGTAAAAAAAAGTTACAACTTTACTTCTTTACTTCATACCGATGGAACATCAATGGAAAATCAATGAAAACAGATGAAATTGAATAGTATTATTATAAAAATGTGCATCCAGCCAGATGGTCACAGACGGTGTATACAATAGTTCGAAATTTTGTAGTAACGTATTTACGTGAAAAATGAAATGAGATGAAATAAAATAAATGTATTTTTCTTTTCAGATAATATTTAATACGATAAACATACACACACAAATAGAGAAATATCGAGAAAAAGGAAAAAAATTGTTTAACATTTGGCTTGATTGGTCAAATGAAGAATAATGTTGATTTGATTTTGATTTATTTTTGATTGTACATTTTTATTTTTGGTATTGCAATTTCTTGTTTTTTAAGGAAAAAAAATCGTATCTTGATTTCTAATTAATATCACGAGAATATGTTTTTTTTTTACCTTTAATCATCATCATCATCACAACTTTGGAAGTAAAAGTGTAAATAAAGTAGAAACAAGACATATCCTGGCAAACTTCCGCTTCACTGTTCTTATGTGGAAATCTCTCATTCATATTAATGACTATTTTTTATTTATTTTTTGCTACATTTTCATATGTACAAGGTAATGGAATTTAAAAAGTTTTGCTACAAATAAAAATCAAACAATAGAAACAAAAAAAAAGTCATGCTTTTGTGGTTGAAAAGTTTATTTTTACTTTATTTTTTTTTGTTTTGTTGTCCAGTACCTTGTACATTTGTATCACTTTAGCAACTAGCTGTCTATTTTTATATCCGATGGACATCTTAGAGTTTTATGTTTGATGAATTTATTGTAATATAGTGTTAGTTACGAGAGTATCAGTTACTAGACAAGTCATATTATTTTGCAAAAAATAATAAAAAAAATAAAGTCAACTGGACATTGTGATAAATTTTTATTCAATGTTACACCACACATTCACACATATAAAAATTAAATGAAGTCTACAATATAAAAGTTGTTCTTTGGGATTTTTTGGTTTTAAAACTTCATTGTAAATGGATATGTCTTTCATGTTTTTATTTTCATACACGTGTAAATGTGAAGCTAGGATAATATTTTTTATATTAAAAGTTGATATTTTGTTGTTATGGTTGAAAATGATTGGAAAATGATGAAACAATTAAAATTTTGTGAGTTCTCTTCTTGCATAGATTTAATCGTTTCCAAGTACTTCCTCACAATTTGATGATACGATGTCCTTAATAGTGCTCATGGATTTTGGGACGGAATCCCAGTTAAATTGGCTTTTCAAAGTTTTCTCATATTTTTTATCTCCAAGGCTTGTTTAAACCTCTCTCTATGCTTTGACAGGGGTTCTTCCATATCTCATAGCTCTTAAGAGGGTAAATAGTAAAAAACTTTTCAACTTGACTCAGGGCCTCAGTATCCGGAGCTTAGTATCCAACTCTTGATTTAGTGTTCTTCTTATTTTTTTCTCTAAATCTCTCTTTCTCTCAATTTCAGTATCTTTTCTCTTTAAAATTTTCTCTGAAGCTTTTTTTAATTTCTGTAACAACACTGAAAATACAAATTTCAATGAAAATAAATGTTCTTACATTCCAACACAGCATTTTACAATTGAAAAAGCTATAAATTTTAACATATCAATGAAACTTGAAACTTTAATGCTTTCGATTAAAATGGAAATAAACAAAAAAAAAACTTTTTTGAACAAACAAAATGTTTTCCCATTAAAAAATCAATTAAACTCTCATAAGTGCGTTGCTCTTTTTATTTCATCATTGTTATTTAAAATCCAATACCTACTTAAAACCTTTAACCCGATCATTGAAATGTAATTATCCTCAAACCATTTTAAACTTTGAATGAGTTTAAACGTTTTTTTTTTATTGTTCCTGAGATGAAAAGTTATTAGTATGAAATGAAATCACTTGAAAATCTATTAACAGTGAATGTAATTGAACATTTCAATAATTATATGGAAAAAATTTCAAGTGTTGTGATCAAGGTTTTGGAAGGGGCCTACCGGTGGGTCCTTAGCCTGTGTTATTTAAATTTTTGGAAAAGACCCACCGGCGGATCTCATCTAAAAGCCAAATCTTCAAAAAAAAAAAACTGCACCATATGTGACAACGTTCATCTGTTTTATTTGTCAAAATAATTATTTTTTTTTTCAATCTTCATTTTATATCGTCAACTGACAACAAAATTCCAGCAGCAAATTCCTCATGACAAACACAAAAATACTTATTCATGTGGAACCACAGTGTTAAATAGCTCACATCCGTTTTAGCATGTGTCAGGACATTTAAACTTATGTGTGTGTGTGTGTGATATGTATATAAATCGTTTGCCACATCACCCAAATCAATGCAATCATTCTCCTGTTAGTCATCGTAGTTTCGTTGTAGCTTTAAACCAAAAAATATTATAAAAAAAAATAAATGTACAAGAGAACACAACTGGACACCATCCATTCATCTAATTTAATAGTAAATATACAATCATTGAATGAACAATAAACAATTGCTGCATTAAATTGTTCTCCACACACACACACACACACACACACAAATATGAATCAGAAACGAGAAGGAAAAACTCAATAGGACACGTATATTTGACAAAAATATATATAAAATAAATAAATATAGTTTTTCTGAATACAAAAAAAAAATAAAGTTTTATGTGTGGTGCAGAAAAACATCAGGACAGGAAATAGCCTGTATTTTGAGAGAGAACACTACTAATTGAAATGGCTTGCATTGAAATGCATGTATTTTGTGTCTTCTAATATGGTATTTAAAATATAAATGTATGATGATAGATAAATCTTTAACAGTAAATAAAACGGATGCATATGTGACTGATAAATAATTTCTGGTGTTTGATCATGCATTTGTTTATCTCTCAGATTTAATTTTATATTTTTTTTGTTATTTTTGTTTGACTTTTCATTTCAATTCATTTTAAGTGAACATAACAATGAGCATAAGACAGAAATTCAATTCAATAATGATAACAATAAAAAAAGACAAATATCCTAATGATTAATTATTGCTTTTTTTTATCCCATGAAATCAATTTAATATAATTTATTACATAATTCTAGTATTTTTGGCTTGTAAAATGGCTCATAATCGTTTTTAGTCAAAAAAAATCATATAAATTAGTTGTAAAAGGATTTTTCTATTCACTTTGTTTAAGTTAAATGGTCTTATTCATAGTCAAAGGTTGAATGACTCGGATGTTGAAATTCACACAGGATGGCAAGCACTGTGTAGAAGTTTCCTAAAAATAATGAAGAGCTTTTACGGATTTTTACGTCGTCGCTTTATGCAGATTTTGCTTTTCACTAGGCCATTCTGCTCCTTGGTATTTACAGAGATAAGTCAAAACTCATGAGGATTATTGAGGAAAACTTATTAGTTTTGAGATTGGGCTCAGGATTTGGGCTGCAGAGCCTCTAGAGCCTGGAATACCGTTAAAAACGGTTAAATTTTTTAAAAATTGATGATTCGCTTTGTTGGATGGAGAAGTTTACTAAAATGAATTTAAACTCATTAGCTCTGCATACTCAGGAGTTTGGCTCAGGAATTGGGCTCAGGAAAAAGGCTCCAGAGCCTTAAAACGGTCAAAAGTAAATTTTATTGATTTTTTTTCACATATTTTCAATGAAGGTTTTCTCCAAAATCTTGGAATTTTTCAAAGAAATAAAACATAATTTTAATTCAATGAAACGAGTCCCATGGAAATATACTTTTCAAAACCGCCCTGTGATTAGAATTTCGCTTGGACTTTAAATCCACATTATTAGGATGAAAACTCTTTTTAACTACAGAAAATGAATGAGACCATATTCCTATTTACGACTATATGTAGAATTACTGAATCAACCATAAATGTCAGCTTATAGAAAAATATTTACAGCCAATAAATTAAAGCGAGATCCAGTAATATCCTTTAGTTGTATACAATTTCATAGGACATTTCAATATTCATTCAAATAAATGTGTATTGATTTTGTTTTATCGTCAATTGAGTACACGTGTGTGTGTGTGACACCTTGTGTAACTTATGATAAATTTTACATTTTTTAACTAAATAAAATAAATAAAATAAAAAATAAGTTAATCCCTGTATGAATAGAAATGGAGCTCAATATGACTTTTCAAAGATAAATTCGTTTATTTTAGGTAATATGTGTGCTTTCAATTTTATTATTCAACATTAAATTCGACGAATTTTATACGCATTTGCTAAAGTTAAATGGCTAAAATAAAGCTAGGCTTTTATAAAAATTAAACTTTTTCTCCTTGTGCTTGCCTTTGTTTTATTATTATTATTTTTTTTTAAATGTATGAACCAACACTGTATGGAAAATTCATTTCTCTTTGTTTTACTTTTGGTATGTTGAGCATTTTGCCTCATATATTGTTCAAGATAATTGAAGCAAATAATTTCTAAATCCCGTATTTTTTTATAAAAGAATGAGCATTAATATACGAAGTACTACTAAATAGTAAATCTTGGCTTAAAAAAAAACAACAGAAGAAGAATGAAATCAAAGAGAAAAAGGTATTTTATGATTCAATTTTTCCAATCAGTATCACTGCAAACTGTTATGTGTGTGTGTGTGTGTGTGTGTGTGTGTTTGTTAAGTGAGGATAAAGAAGTGGACTGAGTTATACAAGAACAAAAAGACGATAAACAATAGTTGATCACTAACTATAAGGAATTAATAGGCTTAAAGTATACTTTGGATAGTGAACAGATAAATTTTTTTATTCCCATATGGAATTATTGAGATTAAATATTGTCTTATATGTGAGAAGGTAAAAGAAAAATGTAGATAAAATTAAAGATTTTCAGCAAAAATAATTTCAAGCATATTGGATTAGTTAAAATTTTGAAGAATTCAGCAAAATTTTATATCATATGAGTCTTTTTATCATGGGGCAGAACATGTCAGCCCTGACAGAGGCGGATTGAAAATGTTTAACGGCCCTGGCATTCCGCATGATTTACTTTAAAATTTACCTTAAACTTAACTTTTACAAGACGATCGACTGCGGCCTTTCTGGCATTTGCCAGATTGCCCATATGGCCAGTCTGTCACTGTGCCCTGATCAGTTTTCTGACAAATTGAGGGCACTTTCCTGAACCAAACCAGGTCCAGTGGACTTCTACTCAATTTTAGTTGCTTCACTCTTAGTTTCGCCTTAATCAGATATGATGATAAATGGAACAATGCACAATGAACCCGTATGAAAGTCTGAGTGCTGCTTCTATTCTGTGGAGACCGACTTGAAGGTCAGTCGGTATAGAAAAGACTCAAAAATTTCAATATAACAGTCGATTTTATTTCAGCAAAACAAGAAAAAACATCAAAATGATGCAAACAACATTAAAACACTGAAAGATGCATGTTCAATTGATGACTAAAAATAAACTGTAAAAAAATGTCTGTGATAAAAAGGGTTGTTGAGTGACAGACATTTAAATGTGCAAATGACTTTGGTAAATTACGTTAAATGAAAAAAGTATAAAACTAGGAACAAAATTTCTATTTACTTGTCTTCTTCTCTTTAGAGCTAAACAAACAAAATTGATGTTTTGAGGGGAGCACGGAAAAAAATAAATTATAAAATTGAGTTACGTCTGTAAGATTGACGATTTTGTTCCTTCTGTCGACATATTTAAACATGCATGACTAATTTGTTGTTTTTTTTCCTTGAACGAATGATGCGATTCAACACGAAATAAAAACAAACACTAATGTAAAAGCACTAGGACTGAAAATGAAAATGAAAAAAATGAAATGTGCTTTCAAGGAGAAATGCTAACAAACAAAAGGAACAAACAATGGAGAGCGAAATACCGTTTATTTTACTTTTTCTTCTACAAATTTCTTCTTCCTCGATATTAGAAAGCTGTGTAAACAAATTGAATTTAACAAGACAGAAATAAATGAGATTGCACATCAATTCCGTTTCATTCTCCATTGTGAGATAACTGATTTGAGATGAAAAATGTAGTATTTGAATGAAATAACATTCAATTTTGATACATTTTTGTCATATTTCATTGAGTTTTTATTTAGACAGCGACTGACTTTGAATATTTCTATTTTAATAATAAAACATTAAGATATGATCAACACAATAAAAATAAAATTAATGAGAAAAAATTGAGTGAGAGACAGAAAGTTGTTGCGTTCTATAACCAAAATTAATTATGTAATTTAATTTCATGAATCTGTGTAATATTTTATGTTTATTTATACTTTTTTTTTCATCTTATTTTTTTTTTGAGGGGATGTCTTATCTTCTATTTTTTTTTTATATTATTAAGTATTGTTCCAGTAAAATTATACATAAATCAAATTTTATGTTTCATTTTGACTATTAAAAGAAAAAAATCTTGATAAATTTTAGATGCAAGTTAATCAAAGATTTTTATTTCATGTCTCATCAAGATCACTTTTCAATTCAGCTCCAGTTAAAATGAAACACAATAAAAATCAGACTTACTGTTGAAATTATTTATTTGAAATAAGTAGTCGAGAAGGCGACACAATGCCCTGTGAATTATGAACTAAAGCAAAATCTATTGGACAGCTGCCAAGTAACACGTACTTTTAAAAGCAGCAAAAAAAAACTATATGTGTATATAAACAAAAACTCAAATGTGTCATCAAATATAAAGTAATTACGCGTAACATTAACTTTACATACAATTCATGTTGAGTAAAAAATATTAAAAAAAAGAAAAAAAAAACAATGTTATTAAATTAGTGAAGCAAATTAAAGTACAAATGACTGCAAAACATAAAAAAAAAATGATCTAAGCGAGTTCAAGACTTTTTCACAAATTCTTGGTGTCGTCTAGTCAGAATATTATTTAATTGATTAATCCAATAACAATTTGCTAAACGATAAAATATGTGTGAGATTTAGGAAAGCATTTCATTCGCATCTGTTCAAATCGTTTAAATGTGATTATGATCAGAAATGAGTTGTTATTTAGTAAAACAAATAAAAAATTTTCAAGTTTTATGTTAAATTTTATTTGAATTTTATAAAACCACAAAGACTATAAAAAATTGCAAAGTAATGATCATAAAGTTCATTTCATTTAATTTCAAGAGGGGAGATTATTAATATAATTAAAAATGAAATGAATTATTTTAGTATATTTATGGACTACCGCAAATAATTAGGTGGCTAATTGTTTTTTTTTCCTTGGTTTTTGATGTTTGGTCATTGTAACGTTAACTATCCAGACCCTTGAAGAGATCTGTCTTCAAACCGAAAGATAATGCCCTCGAAGTTTAAATGAGGAGTCCTGTTGCCCCTCACTCTAAGTTGAAAGTACCCTGCAAATCACTACCTTACGCTGGGTGAATTGCTAGACACTGCGAAAAAATCACGGAATTCCGAAAAACTGCGGAATATCGTAGAAATTTTCCAAACCACAAAGACTGTTATTACAACGGAATTTTAAGGAACGGCATTTTTTTCAAATTCCGCGGGAATTTTCGCAATTTTGAACACTCTAAATTGAAAACGCCCCGCAGAGCACCCCGCATAATCTGCATAGACTAAAAGAGCGCCTATGATATTTGAATTCTTATTCCAAATTAACTGGACATGCGATTAAAATTTCATTCATTCAATTTCCTGTAAGCGTCAATCAAAGATCTCCGTTTGCGGACCAAGTCAACTTGTACTGCGGGGCGTTTTCAGCTTTCAGTGAAAATTTAACGGTTTTCGGTGGCACCTGCAAACTTGCAGCATTACGCAAATTTTTTTAAAATTTCAACCCTGAATCACCAAGCAAAACACTTCATATACGAGGTGAATCACCATGAAAAATGCCTCCATTAGATGTCAAAAAATCTTAAGCATACCATTTGCGCACTTTTGGGTGCGAGAATCCCGAGTTTTGAATCAATGTCTCGATTCCCGATTTTTAACATTGAAAAATATTATTATCAGTCAATTAGCAGTCAATTGTCACTCGTGACCACGGTAGCTTTGCTACTGAAAATATTTGAGTAAAAATAAATTATTTGTGTAAATTTAAATTGTGTTTTTTATTGACTCAAAAACTTTTTATCGTATTATCAAGAAAGTCCAAACACTGACCTTCCTGAAAAATTTTCCAAGGAAAAAGTCGTTGATGAGTATGCCGATCGATAAATAATTACAGCGTCTTATATCTGAGTTTTTCGATTGAACACTCCAGAGGGCGCTGAGAGCTGATTTTGTGATTTACACGAAGAAAAAAGTTGAAAAACAGCGACAAAAAACAGAAAGTCAGGGTAAAGTCGTTGATGAAACTGCTAAGGTGTCGGAAAGGGTCCGAAAAATCCCTACTCGAGGCTGACAAGGTTGGTGATGAGGTCGTTGATAACTTCAGTCTTTAAATGTCCCGCGTTTTGCTTTTAATTCCGAATTTTTTATTTCACTAGTCCCGATTTTTCATCAAAAGTACCTGGTATGCCTAGAAAATCTTCATTTGAGGCTTCAACAAATACTCAAAACTCATCCTGCAACACAATTTTAATAATTCTACTGATACATTTAATATTTTTTTTTTTTTAATTTTTTTGTATAAATTGAAATGTAAATCATTCGTTTTGCTTTAATTAAATTCAAAAAATAACATAAAAAACCTTTTTATGCGATTTTTTATCCAAATATAAATTTTATCTTTTAAAACGGATTCGTTTCAATCCTTTTTTTTTTGCAATGAGTGACGCATGAGCAAAACATTTATTTAATCTTATCTACAACCTTTTAATATTATGATTTTTTTTATCGTCATGTCAGATTTAGCGAAATTATTTCACTAATTGATAAATTTATATTTATATTTTTTTTTATTAACGGATAAGATAAGAGATAAAAAAAATCGAATCCCTTTTTTTATTATTTTATTATCATTTCACACAGATTTTTATAAGTTTACAAAAAAATAAATCATTTTTTTTTCTTTAAAATGTCACATAAATTTTTCCTTCTTTTTTTTGTACATTAAACATAAAACGGTTTTTTTTTTCATACACACTTCTTTAATTAATTGGGTCAACTCATCATTCATTAAATGTTAGCTCTCTCTTAAAACATTTTTCTATCCCCAATTTTTTTATTTTTTGCCCCAATTATTTGAACAACTTATTTAAATTACAAATGATATTCAGTTAACGAAATTTAATATGCAAACATTATTTACTTACTATGAGTGTGTTTTTTTGCTGCTTTGGATCTTGTACAATCACAATTTTAATGCTTATTTAATTCTAATTTTCCGTCTCTATCGTTGTGTGTGTGTGAATGTAAAAAGATACAGGGCGTGTGAAAATGACATAGATTTTCTAATTTGTCATAAATTAATTCTTATCACAAACAAGAAAATTTTGTACACTACAGTGAACATTCAAAATATTATGGTGGCTAAAAATAATAATAATAATAAAACAAAAGGAAAAAAAATAAAATAAAATAAAAAAATGGGAGAAAATAAATCTCAACAGATTGTACCAATTTAGTGTCATTTCAATGAAATTTAATTTCCTTTAATAAAATAAATTTTCCAAATACACAATTTTTAGGATGTTATTTTCAGTAAAAGTAAAATTTTAACATAATTTAAACAGGGAGGGTGAGTGTTTTTTTATTTTCATATCATATTATTATAATATATGATAATAATAATAATAATAATGATATCTAAAAAGTACCAGTATCTAACTTTAAAGGAATAGAAAAAAAATTATATTAAAAAAAATTTCATGCACATTAAAACCTATCTAAAAAGTATTGCACTGAAATTTTTTTTATGGAGCACTTTAATATTTCACATCAGATTATTTTGATAGCAAAAAAGTAAAATTTTTTTTTTAGAAAATTGTTAAATTTTATATTGCTCACATAATTTTGACATAAATTTTTTTGTTGTACTTTTGCTTTAATAGTAGACAAGATTCTATGCCTTAGAGGGTATTTTTTTCTAAATCTACTTAATCTTTTCTAAGACGTATATTTTTTTTAATAGAACTTCACTTTTCCATGAAATACTTTTTTGATTCAAAGTGCAAAATATAACGTACAAAAAAACGCTCACTTAACCCATTAACGGCCTATGTTTGAATATGTGGCTTTCCATTCTAAAGTGAGTGCCGACTACAAGTTTTTTTTTTATTTTCTATCTATTTATTTTTATTCGACACAGGCCTATGGTCCACTAACAAATATGAATCTTTTTCTCTGGAAAAATTTTTGTATCTGACCTAAAAACCAAAAAACAAGGGTTTAATTTTTTTTTGTTCTTCAATTTAAAACTGCAAAAATGACATTGTTTTGTATGATATAAGTATGATGTTTATTCTTGAAAGTTGTAGATAATAATTTGGAGAAAAAAGTTTTTATTTACCATTTTACTTATTTTCATACAAAAAAATCGATTTTCAGCCAAAATACATCGAAACCATACGAGAAAAAACAAAAATTTATGTTATCAGTTTTTCAACGAATTGTTTTTCGACGAAAAATCGATTTTTTGTATGAAAACATGAAAAATGATAGATAAATATTTTGTTTTCCAAAATATTATCTACAACTTTTAAAAACAAACATCATATTTATTTCAATCAAAACCATGTCATTTTGGCATTCTAAAGTTGAAAAATAGAAAAAAATTGAATACCCTTGTTTTTCGGTTTGTAGGGCAAATACAACATTTTTTGATTTAACATAGGCCAGGGTACTCAGATTGAAAAAAGAGACACTTGTGATTCGCACTCACTTTAGAATGGAATGTTACATATTCAACTCAAAATTTCTAATCAAAGCAGTTGTTGAAGCTCAATATTTGTGGAAATGACCTTTAATGGGTTAAGCACATAAAATAAAAATATTGAAGTGTTCATAAAACTTCACAGTTGAAAGTTTATTTGCGATTCTTAATAAACACAAAAAAAAAGATTTAATTGCAAAATTTTTTTTTATTTTAATATCGCACGTATATAAAAATTAAATAAAACAAAATCAAGTGAAAGAGTCAATTATTTTAATGAGACTTTCTTCATTTATTTAATTTTGTATTTTTTTTAATATCATTTGTTAAATCATTCTATAAAATATTTAATTTTACCATGCATAGCAGCAAAAAATATTATACGAAAAGGGGCAATATTTTTAATTGATACTATTTTTCATAAAAAAAAAACTCGTATTTTTTCATTTCATTTCATAATAACAATAATATTGGCATAAAATGTCCACTTGTAAAAGTAAATTAACTTTTTTTTTTAAATTGTAGATATGCTGAGTTGATTTTTTTTTTGTTTTTTAATATTTGATTCAATTCTAAATGAAGAATAATATTGTTATTAAAATGAGATGAACCATAAAACCCTAAACGAAATTATTGCTAGGAGAAAAACAAACAAAAAATGTAATGAACAGAAAAAGAGAGAAAAAAAGTTAATGGAAATGTATTTATTTTGTGCTAAATAACGATTTTTTATTATTAAAAAAGAAGAGGAAAACAAAACATATTTGAAAAAATAAAAATTATGCATTGAATACAGTGTTGCCACTTCATTGAAAATATTTTTTGATGAAATTTTTTAAATGCAATGTTTTGTTTTTTTTATTCTTAATTTAATTCATTTATTTTTTTTCATTTAAATTAAAAAAAAATTGTTAAGTAAAAAAAACAAGATTATTAATTGAAAGTGAATGAGTTGCCATTTCTCAATGAATAGCGTTTAGTGCTTTAGTGCTCAGACCCTATCAATAACATATTTACAGCAAAAACAAAATAAACCTGAACTTGAATGTCAAATTATTTTCCTTTAAATCCTCTCATTTACCGTTATAGTTTTTCTTGTCAATTACGAACTGATTAACCATAAAATAAATATCAAATTAAATTTCATGGAAAATCTTCAATTTTCTTTTATTACTTCTCTTATTATTATTTTATTATAAACAAAACCCAGTCTAAGCATCTCCCCCCTCGTCATACTAAATCTTTGATTATTTTTCCTCTTTCTCGCAATCTCTTATAAGAATTAAAGATATTCAAAGACATCATTTATATCATTATACACTGATGAAAAATTATACAAATACTAGCTAATAATATAAATAATTTATTTGTTAACATATTTATAAATCTGAATATAAAATTTTTCCATGAGAAAAACAAAAAAAAAAAATGCTTGTAGGCTGTAGTTTTTGAATAAAATGAACAAATAAAACAAAAAAAAACGACATACACATAATACAGCACAAGGGAAAATAAAACTAAACAAAAATAAATTGTCTTTTCTATTTTATTATTTAATTTTTCTGTTGATATTGCTTTTTTATAAATAGATTAAATGTGCAATGAACGAATAATAAGAGCAAAAAAAAAAAGAATACAAAAAAATACAGCTGTATACTTGATACTAACAACTGTTTGGCTTGGCATCATAAAAATAATAATCATCACAAAATGCATTTTAATTTTTTTTCTGCTCTCCTTTTTTTATTTTATTATTATATTTATAAATTGGAAATTATATTAATAAAAAATTTTTATAGTACAAAGATGTTTAAGAACATTATTAGCATTATTTAAGTGTATTATTATTATTATTTTAGTACCAAAGTTAGGTCTTTTCGCATAATAAATATAAATTTAAAATAATTTTTTTTTTCGTGCCAAATAGGAGTTTCAATTTTATAAATTATAAAAAAAAATTACGGCACTTTTGGGAGTTGACTGGTATTCTAGAAGTTTGAAATTCCAAATGACTGCCTCCAAACTATAAATTTTTTTTTTTATTATCTTTCCATTATAATTTTTTAAGTAATGAAAAATTCTGTCACATTACATTTTATACATGTTATGATGATTATTATACTGTAAGAACACTATTCTGTATGAAATGTACAAGATATACAATTAAAATAGACAATAACAAATCTTTCTTTAATGTGATGTTAAGGAATAAAGAGAGACACTTGTACAGATGATGCTCGAAACAGTTGACATGCATTAATATGAAGATGGATTAAAAATATTTTACTAGACTTTTATATAAAATGCATATTTTAAAATAAAATAGTAACAATAATAATGAAAATAAGAAGAGCATTTAATTACTATTGTTAGAAATGACATAAAATCATGTGCAAAAAGTCTTTTTCTTTCGTGTCGTTTGTTATTTTCATCAACATATTGTCTTAAAATTACAAAAATAGGTACAATATTTTAACAAAACTATATTTCATGTTGTTAGAAAAAAAATTAAAATGCTTAACATTAAAATAACAATCAAAATGATAAAAAATTATAAAAAAAGTTTTTATATTCAATGCACAAAAAAAAGACAACTTTAAATAGTTAAGAAAAAAAAGTTATTAGCATTCCGCTTTTAATTCTTAAACTGAAAAGAAATATTAGCTTTTAAAATTTTGGTAAACAAAAATTGGATGTTAAAGTTTCTGTTCTATTTTTATGTGAAAAGTACTTTCGTTTCAAAAAATATATTTCTTTTTAATTTTTCATGACAGACATGAAAAGTGTAATAACGAAGGATTTTTATAAGCGCATTTACTTTCACTCAAAAATCATTCTTATACATTGTAGGCTATGTGACAATACGCACTGAGAATTCAAGAACAAAAAATTTAAAATATTCGAATTGTGAAGTGCAAGTTGTGATCGAAAAAAGTTCTTGATTAACATTCTTCGTTTCCAGAAATCACAGTAGTCAGAAGTGCACAAACAGAGTAAACAATAAAATATATTGTACAACATCGAATGCGAAGACATCAGAAGAAAGTAAGAAGGAGAATTTTCTATCAGTTTTGAAAACTTTAAAAAGCAAAATAGATGACAATTTCGAACAACTGAACCAAAAAATTGACTTCCAAGAACAAATGTGAAGTCGAATGTGCAGAGCCATCGACCACGAGCTAAGCGCTTTGTTTAGGCCCTGAAAGAAATACTACCAAAAGTAATTTTCCAACTGAAAAATAAATATAAGTTATCCATAACCCTACATTCCCTTTTAAAAAACAATTTGACAGGGCAACGACATTAATTCCCAATCAAAAACATTGACGCTTCCAACAAGTTTTTTAAAGGTATTAACAATTTTCTTCATCGGTAAAATGAAAAAAGCAAAAAAAGAGATGCATAAATTAAAACGCGTCATTTATCTAACAAAAACACTAAGATCATTGTTCAGTAGAACTCAAGAGCAGATAGACGATCGAAAAAGGGCAGATGTTATCGACGTAATTTAAAAATCAACCGGTAACATACCGAAATACTCAACCAGACTAAATTCCATCCCAATACAAAAGAAAATTACAGTAAGCACATGGCTACAAGTCAAAAAGTAGATAGGCAGAAAAAATAGATTTAACAAAATACGCTTGGCAGTTACATTTATAAAATTAAAAATATCAGTGGAGCTGCATGTGCTTCTGTGTCAGAAATGGAAAAAAATCAAAGACGGAAGGCAGAATAATCAGTCTGAACATAATACTCCTCATGGGCCCAAAAATCTATACGGGACTCAGAGTCATTAAAGAAAAAAATAGACGCAGTTAAGATTGACCGGCCTCTTGGATGGTATAAGACATCATATTCGGCTGGTAACAGACGATCGTTCTCCGTTCCTTCCCAAAAGAGTATTTTAACCAAAATATCTCAAATATGTTAAAAAATAAATTTTATGGTATAGTATTCATACTTGTCATCAAAAGTGAAAAATATTTTTTGTTCAATTTTTCAAAACTGAAAAAAAGAAAAACTTTACTTATTATTATAATAAAATATATGTGAAAATGAAATTCATTAAAATTATAATAATGGTTGATATTACATTTCGCTGTATTTTCTTTTATCACTCTGTAGAGCTTAGAAAATTTATTATGCGCTATATTTTGATTGTTGACTAAGTTAAGGAAATTTTATGTAAATTTAATTAAATGAGGTGGTTAATTTACTGCAGAAACTTTGTCTATATTACTTCTTCGTACTTTTAACTAATACGTTTTACCTTAAGCTGTAAGAAATTTCTTACAATACCTTGAAAATAACAACAAAAAATTCTTATTTTTCGATTCTTTGATTCAGTTTAACTAAAATACTTTTTTTTTTAATTTCTTTACTTTCAGATGCAGATGAATTATTGCAAGGAAAAAATATTATTTGTTAATTCTTCGTTTCATTGTTGATTCATTGAAGTGATTCTGTAAGCATCGAATGCTCAACAAAATGTCTACACTATCAACAAATCGATTTTATTATTTCACAACGATCATTCTTGTCCTGACACAAACATCCATTGGATTTTGTCCGTCAAAATGCACATGTGAAGGCGATTATAATCTACGTACATCGTGTTTAAATGCTGGACTTGAAGTTGTTCCAATACAATTGAATCCAGACATTAAATACATAAATTTAACACAAAATCACATTAAAAATGTATATTTTACATTAACTTTTTACTACAAACTCCAAGTGTTAGATATTTCCTTTAATCAACTTGACGATTTGGGATCAAAGAATTTCGAGTCACAAGAAAAATTATATATTTTGATGTTAAATGATAATCAATTAATTAGTTTAAAAAAGGATGCTTTTCGTGGACTTAAAGAACTAGTCGAACTTAATTTAAGCAATAATCGAATAGAGGAAATCCACCATACAGCATTTAATGATTTAATTAAATTAATTCGACTGGATATGTCGAATAATCAGGTGGTTCGATTAGATGGGGGTGTTTTGAGACATTTAGTTTCTCTTGATAACTTGAATTTTCGAAATAATCAAATTCTAGATGTACCTTATGAAGACAACTTAGAACACTTAGTGAAGTTGAGTCAGTTAGATTTGTCTGCGAATTTCATAGAAAATGTAAATAATTATAGCTTCGATCAAATGCATCAATTAAGACTGTTGAATTTAAGTAGAAATGTCATCAATGATTTTGATCTAACTGCGTTTGACGGCTTAAGTGGTTTAAAAACTCTAGATTTAGCTGACAATAATTTAACCGTAAGTAAAAATTTATTTTATCAAATCGAAGAAAAACATTTTTTTTAAGCCTTGCGGATATAAAATTAATTCAATAAAATTTTAATTTGTACAAATATGATTTATTTCAATGAAGAAAAACACAAAATATAATCAAAAGTTTTCCTAACTACTTGTGACACACACACAATAAATCTAAATAAATTTACGTTTAAGCCTATGTATGTTTTTTTGTAGTTCAACTTTCAAATGATATTGCTTTTTATGAGGATTACCTTGGGTTAAAATAAAATAAAATATTATATTTTCTATGTAAAAAGAAAAAAGATTTTAAAGCTCCGTCGCAAGTGTCCCATTTAAGTTTATTTTTAACTCCGAAAGGTATGCAATCTACATAAGCATTGTTAGTTAATTTCATTATAAGACCCTTAAAATCTTTGTTAGAATCTTCTTTTAACGTACCTTAAATTTATAAGAGTTCGCTTCAAGTAAATCATTAATGTCGCCATAAAAATTCTCTAAAATTCATAGTTTATTGCATACTTTTAGGAAAAAAACTATACCAAATCGCAGCATCATCAATTCAACTCATAAAACTTTTTCGTTTATTCATGAACAATTGAAAATAAAATTCAATTAATGCTCGAGTATAATCTTTATCGTATTAAGATTTAAAAAAAGAATCAAAAGCGTGTTATACCAAATATTTTAATTACTATTTCTTCTTAAAAACTATTTATAACATATTTTATTCAAAATCATACATATGTGATGAAATTTAAGCCCATCAAAGAAAATAATTTAGATTAGAGAACTTTCTAACATATTCAAAGTATTGTGAAATTTACTCAAGATATAACTTTGCACACCTGAATTTAACGAGTGGTGCAAAGTTCTCTGTTAAATATTTGAATCTTATTAAAAATTGTTTTACCTAAAATTGAGACAGATTTCTACATTTCAAGTTTTACCATTTATTTTAAGTACTCGTCTCATTAAGAGTTTTTGTTTCACTTTTAACATAATTTTAATAGAACTTTGACTAAGATTATTTGTCTTTTGAACGCTTAACCACAATATGGTACAAAATATTACTTGAATTAATATATCTAGTTGACAATCAGCGATTTTGATAAAATGTTCATTTCTTTTTTAATTTTCAGGTTGTGCCAACATTACAGATATCAAAACTATCCAATTTAACAAATTTAGTCCTTAGTGGAAATCCATTAACACAAATACCACCGGTAGCATTTTTGAATTTGTTTCAACTACGAGAGCTTCAATTAAATAATTTACCATTTCTGATCAAAATTGATGCGAGGTAAGTTTTTGTATGAAATAATTTTAATGCATTCAGTGATTAGACTTCATTGAATTTTAAAATTGATGAATGGCCTTTAGCCTTTTGTTCAAAAAAAAAAATTATATTGAGACGATTATAATTTTTTTGCTCATCCATCAATCAGTTGTTAGTTTTGAGTCAATCAATCATTGATACCATATTTTATTTTCTTTCATTCCAGAGCATTCATTGACAATACTAATCTACGTAAATTAGAATTAGAAAATAATATCCAATTTTCTGAACTGCCATTACGTTTATTTCATGGAAATCCAAATTTGGTAGATATTTCAATACGTGGCAATAAACTGCACACATTAGATGCTATTCAATTTCCATTGGACAATCTACAACGTCTTATGTTAGCAAATAATCCCCTTGAATGCAATTGCTCACTTCTTTGGTTATGGAGATTGGTAACCGAAAATGATGTGTCAAGTGATAAAAGTGTAGTACATACAAGTACTACACACCATGAAATGAATAATTTAATTATTGACCGAGATGAAATTGCTTGTTTCATCACAGATGACAGTCAAAAAATCAAGAAACCATTAAGGAAAATGTATGAAAATGAGATTAACTGTCCTGCCCACCTAATTACAATAATAAGTGCCATACTGACACTGTTACTAGTTGCCATAGTTGTGATCTCTATGTTGTACTATATGAAAGTGACAAAACAGCGGAAACACATTGTGGAAGAAGCAAAGAATGTGTGTAGTGAACGAATTGTACCACAAAAAATAGATAGGGTGGAATTAGAACGATATTTGGCCCAACAGACAATTGCAAATGATTATCATGCATTACGACCATGGGAAGTACCAATTAAGGATGCTGTTAAATTTAATGAAATTAACGAGCCAGATCATTATGAACATTTTGAATATTATGACCGGAAAGGAACGTTACACAAGCCACACGTTGTTTATGTATGACTTAAATCGCAGTTCATTTACAGAAATTATTGATCATGAAATTGGTAGATATTAAAATTATAAATGAAGTATAAAATCACAAAAAATATATATATATTTAGATGTGAATGAAAAAATGAATTTAAATGAAAATAGATTGGGATTAATGCAATTTTTCTTGTTACATCGTTATAATTTTTTGTTAATAGAGCAAACGGTTTTTGTAATTTTCAAACGAATTTTATGAAGTTTTAAGAAACAGTTGCAAAAATTACATGACCGAATTTAAAACTATGAATTCCTTATTTTCTGGTACTTAACGTGATAACTTTAAAGATTTATATTTTAAAATTATAATTATAAAAAAGAAAAATTTTCAAGTAAAACTTAATTAATTTCAAATTTATATAAGAAAAAACTTTTCAAGATATACAAAACTTGAACAAAAACAAAACTTGTACATACAAAAAAAAAGTTAACTGGGCTCTAGAATTAAAATTCATATAGTTTTAAGAAGCAGTAATGAACAAAAAAAAAATAAATAAATAATAATTATATTAAAAAAAGTAAAATTGAAATAATAAGAAAGACACAACACAAGCAATATAATAAAATAATGATGAGTGTTTTAAGAAAAGTTATAAAAATCATTTTATTTTGATATAAAATAAAACTTTTAATTATTATTTTTAAGTTGTAAATTTAAATTAAATCATAAAATAATGACAAATTGTAAATAAAACACATTTTAGATAGAATGATAAACTTGATATTTGTATAGATAAAAAAATTCAAAATACTTTTCTAAAAACATTATTTTCCACAATCATATATTAAAAAAAAAACAAATATAGATTAAAAAAAAATAAAATTTATGCAGCAATATAAATAAATAAATAAATAATAAAAAAACAAGTTTAACTTTATATTTTGTATAATATTTAATAAAAAATAAATAAATTAATATAATAGTCATGATAATAATAATTATTATATTACAGTGTATCGATAAGAAAAGTTATAATAAAAAAATAAATTAACAAAAACTTGCAATTTAAATAATAAATATACAATATTGAATGTTTAATTTATGATAAATGGCTTCATGTTCAAGGAAAAAAAAGTAAAGGGTAAGATAATTCTTTTTATGACTGGTTTAACCCTTTGATGAAAAAGCTTTTTTAAACTATCTGTATACTCACCAACGACTCTTCCCTTGGAAAATTTTTCAGGAAAGCCTAAATACGATCAAAATCACACAAAAAACCCCTCAGCACTATCTATCACATATCTGGCAAATGCAACTATACCAGAAACATGCTTTGCAAATTGTTATCTGAGTCGTTTTCAGGAAGGTACAATGGATCACTAACCCAAGAAAGAATCTCAATAAATAATAGCATTCGTAGATTTGGATTTCGCAAACGACTTGGAAGACCGAAAATCAGCTATTGGGTATGTAATATTTTGTTATAATAGTCCAATCTTGTGGGGAACTAAGAAACAACCCATAGTTACACTGTCAAGTACCGAAGCTGAATACGTAGCCGCCAATCTAGCTGCATGTGAAGTGTTGTGACCAAGGAAAATTTGCAAGGAAATATCAATTGATCACGCTGAGAGTTAATATCGTCAATTAGATGGAGAAAAAAATTGAAAAACAGGAAAAAATAAAAATTTAGGGTAAAAGTCGTTGATGACACCTTGAGCGTGTCGGAGAGGGTCCAGAAAGTCGGAAAAATCCCTTCTCGAGACTGCTTAGGTTGCAAATGCAATGCATCATATTTTTTTGAAAGTTTGAGATTAAGTTGTTATAAAATCCAATTCTGGACACCCATGAATATGAAAAAACTATAAATTAACCCCTCAGTACATCAAAGAGTTAAATTTACATATTTTCATTATTATTTTTATTTAAATCAACTTATATGAAAAATGCATTCAAAACATCGTCAATACCTTTTTTTTCAAAACTACTTTAAAGAATGCGGGTAAGATTAATGTTTATGTCACATAAAAGTCCCTTTCAGAATTACATTTTTTTTTTCTCATTTAAAGAGACTCGTTGAATTCATTTATTATTAGCGGTTGACTTAATTTGTTTTATTACTCAATTTTTTTTTCATAAAATATTTTCACAGTGTCAGACAGATATATTCTCGTTTCTTACGCATTTATGTTCTTTTCTCTTATTTTTTTATATTTTTTTTCGTTTATTATCAATTTTATATTATATTATATAAACATCACTCATAATTGCACAAGTCTCATAATAATAATTGGAGAAGCGTATAGTCAAGTCATCCAATGTAATTTATTACTAAAAATATTATACATATATTTATAAAGATAAAAAAATATAATGAAAAAAAAAATATAAAATTGAATTGTGGTCGCAATCGCAAGAGAAGAAGAGTTTTATTACATTTTTTTTTAACTTCTTCTCATATATGAAGATGAATAAACCGAATGATGATAGAATGGCAAAAGTGTAATAATAAAAAATTAGTTTAAAGAAGCATGAAAAAAAATTATAATTTAATTTTGTTTAATGAAAATACATAAGTTGATATGAAGAGTAGCTTTAAGAAGTGATTTTTAACTAAAACTTATAGTAATTCAATAATTTAAGACAATTTTAAGCAAAATTCAGTTAAATTGAAATGAAAAAAAAAATCATGATGATTAATCACGAACTAATTATCAATTTAAAAATCCTCACGTTGACAATTTTATTACTTTGAGAAATAATATAAAGCTAACGACTGAATCGAGACTTTTATTATTATTGTTAAAGTCACTTTTAAATATGAAAATACTTATATTTTGTATTAATGTTTGCTACATTGTCAAAAGTTTTGCTCTACTGAATCTTAATACCAAAGCATTGCTGTTTTGTACTGAAAATCTTGGGAAAATCATCGGAGATTTAACTGATGCATCGCTTTCACAATCACAGCGTTTAGTGAAATGCATTTTAGAACAAACGAATATTGATAAAATTAATAAAAAAGGACTTGGATATGTGTTGGAGAACAATGTCGAGTCATTATTAAGTCCAAAAGAGCAAGAAAAACGAAAAGGGTACAAGCCACATCCAAGAACGGAAAGAAGACAAAAACGCTCGATTATTGAAAGAACTTATCAACCACCATTTTACGAGGATTTTGATGACCATTTTTTAGTGCGGCATGAAAGGTAAATGCACTGTTTTATTTGAAATCAATTTCAAAATGTAATTCAAATTCACAGAAGTGTTGAATCAATTCCAAAAACCACTCGGATTAACTACCAAAAAGATTTAACACCTCCATTAGATCAAAAGTTGTGTGCATCATGTTATGCTTTTGTCAGCACAGCTTTAATTGAGCATTACTTGTATAAAACGACTGGAAATATATCAGAATTGTCTGTTCAGCATTTTGTTGATTGTAGTGGCCCTCCCAACTACTGGAATAATGGCTGTAATTGGGGTCATTTTGGTGATTGTGCTGATTATTTGAAAGTATTTCTATGAATTTTAAAATTAAACATTAATTATACAATTTTTTCAGGAAAAACCAGGCGTTTACCATGAATCTGATTACCCATACATTGCAACTGAACAAAATTGTCATCATAAGTCAAACCAAATATTAAAAAATACAATTGTTGAATATGTTGAGCTATCAGATGAATTTGCAGCATACGAAGCACTAAAAGCAGGTTATTTAGTAGCTGGTGCTGTTTGTGTCACAAACCATTTCCGTTTTTACAAAAATGGAATTTTAAATGGTGATGCTGCATGTGGATGCAAAAAACCAGATCATGCAATTGTAATTGTTGGAATTGCATTTGAACCATCATACAACATGTTTTATTGGATAATTCGAAATAGTTGGGGAACGTCATATGGAGCATCCGGCTATGTTAGGATGAAAGCGTTCTCTAATTGTGCTGCCATCAATTCAGATCTTGGCCATTTTAAAATTACATCTAAATAGAAGAATGAAAAAAAATGATTTAATATTGCATTAAATTATCAGAAAAATTCGATTTAAATGCAAATTCTGAACTAAATAGCGAAAAATATGCAATTCAAAATAAGGAAAAATAAAAATTCATAAATTTTTATACAGTTGCTAAGACAAAAATACAGAGAAAAAGTCATAAATCTGATTTTTATCATTCAATTTTCCATTTTGTCTTTTTATGAACTCAATGGAAAAAAAAATAATATAAATACGACCTATTTCTATTGTGTATTTTAAAATATTAAAGAAACAAAATGACCGTTACTTGACAGTTTGTGCTCATTCGCTTAGATAAACTTTTTTTATACACTAAGAAATTTTTCAGCACAATTCATAATTTTTCACACAAACTTTTTTATCCACAGAGACCATAACACAATTTTATTCCTATTCATGTACATTTTTTTTTCATTTCACTGGAGTTTTTTTTTAATAAAAATAATATGATACAAACCAAAGTTTTTTTTTCAGGTTACACACACACTGGAAGTAAAATTTAATGGATTTCCTATTGTGAAATCTGTGCTAGGAGCTAAATGGTGAGTGTTCGCCTACTTAGAGGTGCTTAATCAAAAAAACTGGCTTCTAGGCCTCGAACAAGGTTGACAGGACCTGGAAATAAGATTTCATTAGAAAATGGTGAGATATTTCAAAATTGAGGAAAATAAGTTGCCGGGCAGTGATTTACAAAATGGAGCAGTGCAGCATCAAGTAGGTTATAAGAAAAGTTACGATTATAAAGAAAACATTCAACTTCTCGCTAAACAAATTTACAATTTGGACCTTTTCTCGGAGAAAAAAAAATATTATGAAAGAAAAGAAGTCAGACAGAATTAAACAAGCTAACTATTACTACTAACTACTAACCAAAAACCAGTGGGGCACAAGTGGCTTTTTGTTGAGAGTGTAAAATGATCTTAAAAGCTTATTGAAAATCGAGCTTTCAAAAGCCTGTGTCCCATTACTTTAGTACCCACTGTACCCCTCTTGTCAGGTCTGCTCAAAATGAATCATTGCCACTTACATTGAATTCCCAAAATCCTTCAGCACATTTTCACTTTCCTGTGAACGTTTTTTTTTATTTTAATTTAATTTAAACATATCACTCTCAGTACTTTACCTCCCAAAGCGAAAAAAAGATAAATTTATATAAAATAAAAATAATTAAATCATTTATTTTTATTATTATTTCTCTAAAGTTTTATGTGAATATAAGTGAAAATTACTTTTAAATGACATGTTTAATAAAATGATTAAATTGTTTCAAACAATGAACACAAATTTAAAAAATTATAAGTTTTAGTTTTTTTTTTATTTTCAATTTTCAATAGTTTTTGAAAGAAAAAAGGAAAAACACATGTTTTAAATGTAATTCTCTTATTGTTTGAAAGAAAAATATACGTAAAAAAAATAAAACAAAAAATTTCTTATTGACTTTCAATGTTTTATAAAATTGTGTCGATGTTAAATGTAAAAGAAAGATTTGAACAAGCAAAACTTCTGCTACATTTAATTTTTTTTTACTTTTAATTTATATAAGAAACGATAGTGCTTTAATTCAAACAATGAAGGTGATGAATTTTGACTAGTAAATATCGAATAAATTGATAAATATTTTTAATTGCTCAAAATTAAGATATTGTAATTTTGAATATTAAATTTGAAGAAAAAAATTAAAACGAAATTTGTACGTTTTTTTGTCCCTCTCTCATCGAGTATTTGTACAAGTAAAAACTTCATGTATGAGGGTAACAAAGTAAAAGTTTTTTTTTTAAACTAGTCATTATTTTCTTGCAACTCATTCAAAATAAAAGATTCGTAAAATCACATTTTTAAGTTTTCTTTTATTTTTCTCTGATTCTGATATATAAATGTGAATTTCCAACTTAAAATCATTGTGTAGAAATGCAGAGATTAGTTTATAATGCTAATACTTTTGTCGTTCCAAATACAAACTTTACATTGAAAGCGTATAAGTAGTTGTGTAAGTCTCCTTTTGGTTGAACACAAATTGTAATTTTATGTTCTTCTCTTTGGTTCAATGAATATTCCTACAAGACTGCTGATTGTGCGCCAATATAAATTTATATTGATAGTGTGGTGTAGTAATAACATTAAAAAAGTAGCGCCGATTGAATATTAAAAAAAAAATATCGAAAATATTTAATGTGAAATTTGTATGCTGCTGGTTTTGTGTGTGTTAAATAAAAGGAAGGATACAAATTAAAATGAGTGTGAAAGTGATTGCATTTAATTTTTACTTGTGGGTGATTTGTGTTTTCCTTGTTTTTCTTTTTTTGTTGAGAGCCAAAATAATAGAAAAGAAAAATAACATGCAAACACGTATTTTATTTATCACGGTGTTTTTTTTTGTGCATCATTAATCAAACAGAGTTATTTTTTTTTGCTATGCGAATATCCGCAAAGCACTCATTTTGATCCACAAATCAGCAATAATGTAATGTGGTTATCATACGCACATATACACACACACATTAGCATACATCAAAAAAACACACAAAATTTTAATAATAAATTCAGACATCATGGGTTGTGGCTCGAGTACATATTTTTATATATTTCCCAAGTGGATTTTAAAGACATCACCGTATACTTTCGTACTTGTGGAGTTTTGAGCAAAGATAGAAGTGTGATATGAAAACATGATCATTGTGCTATGGAGAAAAAAATAAAAAGATTCTTACAATTATATGAACTACAACAGTCATCTTCTTTTGTAAGACTGAATACACCATCAAGTGTGTAATACTTTGTCTACCTTCTTTATAATCATCATAAATTTACTGGTACATAGACATCAATTTTCTTTCTTTTTATGGCATATTTAATATGAAAAGCGCTATTAAAAGGGGTTTGGCTTCGGTGTAAAGATTAAAAGGTATCATTAGGTTAGAGGATGGCTGATAATCCGATCTGAATTCGAAGGTTGTCCTAAAATGATTTCCAATACTGAAAACGTAGCCATAGTGTCATTGAGACATCCCACAACCATGTAGAATCCATCTTTTAGGCAATGTAAAATTATAGGGTCAGATCAGATCAGATTTGTAGGGCGGCTATTGAGCCTGTACTCTGGCCAATCAGTGGGACCCATTGTGCATAGCCGTTATCATCATCCGAGGGACTTAGCTTTTATCCTGTCATCCCGAGCAGTCGCCACCTTTATCTAGCCTTTAACTCAAATTGCGTAGTCGGAAAAAGGGACATTTGAGATTTTTTATTGGCCAGAGTGAGAATCGAACTGCCAACTTTAAAATTGATAGCACAACACGTTAACCACTGAACCGTACAATCCCCTAAAACGCGTCAGTGGAATTTTCTATACTGAAGTGTATCGAAAATCCCATAAAGCTGCGGTTTTTTCAAAAATCGTGGTAAATCATTAAATTTTTAAAATTCCTAGTTTGATGTCAACTTGAATACGCTTACTGATTACATTGAATATAATGTTTATTTTCTATTTTTTTTTTCTTAACCCAAACCATGAATACATTTTTATTACGAGGCAAAACAAACTACCTAATAATAGCGTCTATGGTAAGAAACCAGATAAAAAACAAAAGACAAATATTGTCTTAAATCCCTTGAATCCATAAATGAATGGCTGAAAATATCTAGACATCATATTGTCTCTCTATCTTAAACGTAAACATGTCAATGTCTCATAATAATCTTTCATCATCATACTTTACCAGTCTATTTATCATTATCATCATCTTCAAGCTAAATTCAAAACAAAATAACACATATAAAGGTAAGTAAGTAAAAAAAAATTACATAAAGATTTGTTGCATATTATCTCAAATCTACCATATAAACTACCCCTTTTTCCATTGAATTACATTTCCTTTCGTCATATCATCCATTTTACTTTACTTTACTCTTATTTAGCACTATAAAGCTTCATTATTTATTTATATTTTCATGCATATATACAAAAACACATAAGACAAGAAGACAAGTTTATTTTATAATTTACCGAAAAACAACAACAACAACAAGTCTAAAGACGAAGCCAGTTCAAATGTTTACGTTTTGTATAATAGAAAGAAATAGTTTTGTATTGACGACCACATTGATGATGTGTTTATGGTTTTACCATATATCCGGACAATGTCTGTGTGTGTTTCTGTTTTAATGGAGAAAGTTATCCTGATACATAGAGTTAAAGGAAAATTAAAAAGAAATGTAACAATAAGAAAATGGATTTGTTTTGATTTTGTTTACGTTTTCTCACAAAACAAAAGGAAAATAATGATCGTTACAAAACTTTCAACGGCTTGAAGGTATTTGCATTTATTTTTTCTTTGAATCTAGTCACATTTCATCAAATTGACGTGTAAAAGATATACCAAACTGGTTCTAATGTTAATTCTGATTTCATGCAAAAATCTTATTCAAAATATTGTTTGAACGTAATCCAGAAATTTCGTTAAAATTTTCAAGTGTAGCTTTAATGAAGTGGATGATAAATAAATAATTCAGTAAATGAAACAATTTCCTTTCTACATTACATATTTTAATTGTGGGTATGTTATGAGATTGCTCAAATATACGTTTTAAATTTGAAGAGGATGTTGAGACATAGATTTTGGTGATTTCGTTGAATTTTTCTTAAAATTTGATTCATGGAAATGAAATTTGAATATCGAAATCGAACTTCTCAATATTTGATCTGCAAAGTATGCCCTTAATTTGCACTCTGAGTCCTTCGAAAAGATTCCAGAAAAATGGTAAAATCTTAAAACAACCGTTTAATATGCCATTTTTAGTTGTTGTTGTTGTTGTAGCGGCATTGTCAGAGACTTCTAGAGTTCCATTTTTAATCCCAAGAACTCTGCCAATTTAGTGTGGTTGGACCAGAGGTCTTTGGTCGTCAGGCTAGTAGGATAACTAGGGCATTCGAAAAGGTGAGCTACATCATGGGGTGAGCTATGTCATACTGGGCACGTATCAGAGACGGCTCAATGCGGCTAAAATAGCATTTAGTCAGTTTTGAGTAGCCTGACCTTGGCTGAGCCAATGCCGTTCTTGTCTCTCTGCGGAGTGTGTAGTCGTTAGACCTGGTACCAAATTTTCGTTTTCTGTCATATTTTTATGAAAATTGCTACAATAGATCAAAAATTTAATGAGGATTGAGGGAAAACTCAAGTATCCCTATGCATAGTGATTTTTCCGTAAATTTTCCGGTTTTTTGACCATTTTAGATCATATTCCAATTTTTCACTGTTCCAAAAATATTGACGTATATGGACATCGTAATTTCTAACTTACGAGAACTTACTTCATCAAATTTGGCCTCTTATCGCTTTTAACTTTACCACACAAGAAGTCACGACAGAAAATTTATTTACAGTGTGTATCTAGTTTTCGGACCATGGTAACTAAAATTTCCATTTCCACTTAAAATTTCCTTTAATTCAAATCATCCTTTAACTCAAAATACCATGTAAATTCCTAACCAAATTAAAATGTGTCTCACTTCATCACTCCTTACTCAAACTCAATATTCATAGCACAAATAAAATTATTATGCAAACAAGTTCCATCTGTAAATATTTACTTTGATATTAAAATTTTCATACAAGAACACTTGTAATAGAATAATTATTTGCTTATTTCATTATGTCCATATAATTATCAGGTACAATATAAATTCAATCCGAAGCATGACATAGAATTCAAGTCTTTCATTATAATTTAATAAACAGACAGACTCAAATTAATTTTGATACACAACAAACCAGAATAGAAATCACCTTATTAGTATTTCAAGTTAACCAATTAATTGTGTTTTGTGAAGCAGATACAATTTTATCACTCTTTTTTTTGCTCTCCAAGGTGAAATTTTACTGGAAACCGAGGAGTGCCCACTTAAATATCTAAATTCGATTAAAAGAACAATAAAAAAATAATCAAAATCGTTTAACTTTCAAAATTTCTCTCTTATGAGTGGGAAAATAATGTTATTTAAATAAATAAATAAAATGACAGGAAAAATATTGCATTTTGAGAAATGAAAAGGAAAATTAAATTGCAAACGATAAACCATTTCAGTCTCATATCTAAACATTGATATGCCATTTCATAGAGGAAAAAAAATTACAAAACAAAAAATAAACAGGAGAGAGAGAATGTGTAATAAAAATTCCTCAAAATATTTTATTTCGCTTGTCATATGAATGAAACAGAGCTTGGAATCGACACAATTATAACAATTTCATATCAGTTTTGTTATTTTTTTACATGTAGAACGATCTTATAACAACATAAAAATCTCAATGAGAGGATATTCGTTGTTTTTTTTCACATATAAATTTTTGTTGTTATTGTGGAATGTAATTGAGTCGTAATAAAAATGTCCAAATAGAAGCAAGAATATTATTATGAGTTTTACAATTTTTTATGCTTTGCTTTGTTTTATTTTTGGTTTATGGCCATTAAATGTTGTTTCAATACAATATGAATCAGTGAATTCTCGTGGAATCACATTAAATTTACTACAACAAATAATAAAAAAAAAGAAAATTTCCACACACACATGTGTATGTAGTGAAATCAGTCATTCATTTATTGTTCCGCCAAAATAAATATTATGTTTGTGTTTGGTTGATTTCATTGCCTGATGTTATTTATGTTGATATGAAATGAAACAAAAAAAAACCCAGATAAAGGGCAATTTTATCATTTCAAAAGAGAAAAAAAAAAAGAAAATCTATAAAAAAATTATATACGATATTCCCAGTGAATATTCTTCATTTCAAGGCACAAATGTTATCGAAACTTTATCCGTTTTTCATTTCACTACATTTTTTTTTATTATTAACTTTTTGCATGTAAAGGTTTCAAGTTAAAAAAGTAAATGAAATAGAATCGATCTAAAACTTTATCTACTATTTTTTCTTTAAAATGGTGTTTAAACTGTTTGAAAAATAATTCCAACATTTAAAAGTTGGATTCACTTTTAATAACAAATTTTCTGTTAAATTAGTGTAGGTTATGTGTTTTTTCTGGTGAGTTTATTAAAACGACGCTTATGTGGATCGTCTGTCTGAACGTTTATGCAAAATTTTATACAGATACAAAAAACTTTTAAATATATGCAGAATTGATCTCAGTTTCAGTGCAATGCGCTTATATTAAAATTTGAGATTAAACGTCGATTCAACTGCCAATTTAAAATAATTTATTTATTAGAAGTCAGCCTGGAAACGACTTTCGGTTTTAAATTTCTTATTCAAACAAAAAAAAGTCATTTAATTAGTCTTAATATAAAAAAAGATTCCTATTGTCCTATTGATTAGTCCTATTGTAATCACTATGAACTTTAGAAGGGATTAAGAAATTTTCAAAACTTGACAGTACCCTTTTACACACACTCTGACGTTCTGACTTGAGGAACCCAGCATACTTACATGCAAAGAACAAACCGACCAGGCCATCAGACTCGGTAGCTTTAAATGAATTTATAAGACGCGTAATAAACATTTCAATTATGAATTATGAAAAAAACAGGGCTAAATTTTGAAAAACAGGACTAAATTTCGAAAAAACAGGGCTAAATTTTGAAAAAACAGGGCTAAATTTTGAAAAAAACAGGGCTAAATTTTGAAAAAACAGGGCTAAATTTTGAAAAAAACAGGGCTAAATTTTGAAAAAACAGGGCTAAATTTTAAAAAAAAACAGGGCTAAATTTTGAAAAAACAGGGCTAAATTTGAAAAAACAGGGCTAAATTTTGAAAAAAAACAGGGCTAAATTTTGAAAAAACAGGGCTAAATTTTGAAAAAACAGGGCTAAATTTTGAAAAAACAGGGCTAAATTTTGAAAAAACAGGGCTAAATTTTGAAAAAAAACATGGCTAAATTTTGAAAAAACAGGGCTAAATTTTGAAAAAAACAGGGCTAAATTTTGAAAAAAACAGGGCTAAATTTTCAAAATAAAGGGATATATTTTAAATATTTAACCGGCATTTAAAAAAAAAACGGCTATTTTGAAAATAACCGCCATCCACGAAATCAAAAATTTGAAATATCGGACTTTTTGGGTTTTTGACTTTTCTTTTAGCACAAGTCATGAGCCTTATCTTAGAGCTAATGAGTCATATATTTATTTTTAACCGTTTTTAACGGTTTTTCAGGCTTTGGAAGCTCTGGAGCCCAATCTCAAAACTAATGAGTTTGGATAAGAAAATATAGCTATTATATTATTATTACACATGTGGCTATTTTGCTTTTAGTGGCTGCTGACACGGTATGCCATTGAATGGTCCTTAACTAAAAAATTGTGCAATAACTCATAGCAAAAGATAACAGAAACAATTTACATCGGTGCTTGAAACTCAAATTTCACTATTTTGCTATTTTTTTATTGTTGAAGTAAGCTTTTCGTTTATTTTCGTTCTTTCTGGAATAAAAACTATAAGAACGTTATTTGAATATTTTCGTGAATGAACATAATACTAAAGCAATAAATAAATCAAAAAGCTTTATCTTGCATGTGTTTCGAATATATTTTGTCTCACCTTTGTTTTCATTGTACCGTTCTCAAAAAAAAAAAAAAATAAAGATCATAAGAAATAAAATATGTGTTTTTGCACCGACACACACACAGAAAAAAAATAAACATAAAACGAAATTTATTTATTAAATAAAATGTTTTGATATGACAAGAAAATGAGAGTAAAACCACAGTTACTGCTTCAATATTTGTATCAATTCTTAAAAAGTGCTCTAATAGTCATATTTAATGATTATAAATCTCTTTAATTCACTTAACATCTCAACCTCATCCGCTTTTATATCTTCCTTTTTAATATTTTCAATAAAATATTCTTCTGTTTAATGATCTCTAGTTAAATTTCACCATCTTCTTCTTATTATAAGAGCAATATCTTACAGCTCATAAACTGTTAACACACAAAAAAACGAGAATATTTTATAGTTTACTACAATTCTGACTTTCTCTGACATTGTGTGTTATTAATCTAATTTTTAATACAAACACACACACACACACACACACACACACACACAGACACACACACAGGTAGATCAGTATTTATGAATTCGCTTATCAAAGTTGTTCTGTAAACATTCAAACACACACACACACACACAAGTTATTTATCCGCTAGAAAATAATGTTAAACACTATATTTAACAATAAATTTCCATTATAGTTCATAAATCATTTTACACCTGTCAGTAATAGCTACATACAAGACTACAAGAAAAGTACTAGTAAAAAAATGTATATTTTGTTCATGGAAAAAATGATACAGAACAGTTTTTTTTTCATTTTTCATTTCATTGAAAAGAAAATCTCAATACTTTCGATATTTCATAGCCCAGAAGAGGATTCAGTGCAGAACTTAATCTGCTTTATTTAAGTTTAACTTTAATTTTATATGTCATCCAATTTCAATTCAATACTAAATTTAAAAAAAAATCCCTAAACAGATGAAAATAAAAAACATTTCACTCCGTTAATATTCAATATAAATGAAAATTTAATTAAAATGCATATTTTAACTGGATGAATTGATGTCACAGTTGTGATGATGATTATAGCCTTAACTCATATTTAATGAAGTCAATTTTGTTTTAAATTGGAATAATTTTATTGTGCTTTGTAATTTTCTTATTTCTGCACCACTTACCTTTTGAACACAGTTGTATTTTATTGCGAATGAGTTGAATGAGTTCAAAGACAGAGTTTTCCCCCCCAATTTTGTGCAAAAATTGTTAATTGAACTGATTTTGAGTCGAAAATAAATTGGCTTGAATTTTCCATTGATTTTAATATGGAATGTATAAGGAAAAAGTTGTTAGTTGCTGAAATTTTATTTCAAGGCTGTTAAAATTCAATGTAATGTATTTTCAAGATTCGGTGTGAATTGTTTGTAAGAAGTCGTCACCGTGTTGAAGTTTCTTACAAATTGAAAAAAGGTGTCTACAAATTTTTAAGGCAATGTCTTCCATTTTCCACTATTTTTCCATAGAAATCTGGCTAATCGCTAAAAAATTTAAATATCTGGAAAGCTTTTTCGATTTACATCGATACGACGAATTTTTCATGGATTTTTTGGTAGATGGCTACATTTTCAACAAGTCGGCCGCTTTACATTAGTCAGCGATTGCGAACAACTCGTTAATTTCAAACAAGGCAGCCATGGCACTAATTGTGGCACGTTTTCGTCTTACAATGTGATACTAGATTGAGCGATGGCCGCTTTTGGTACATGACTCAAAATAGCACTAAATTGCTTATTTTGACTGAATTGAGCTCGATTTTCACGAACTACCATTTTAAGATCTCGTTTCTGTGTGTGTCTTTGTTCATTTTTTCAATAAACTTAATCATTGATTCAATTTACTTAGTTTGATGAAACAATTTCTTTGAAAACCAAACGAAATAAAATTGATAAAAAAATATTAAAAGTCTTAACATATCTCATCACAAAAATATGGAGTCTAGACATCCTTAATATCCTCATGTTTGTGTAAGAAAAGTTAAATGTAAAAGAAAAAGTTATTATCACCCAAATATCTGATTTTATTTATTAAAAGAAATACGAAATATAAAATAAAAGGTTATAAACTCTGATTTTTTTTTTGCTGTCTCTCTTCTTTAAGTATCCTTTAATAATATTTTCCTCTCAAAGTTTGATCTGTCGGCTTATAGCATGATATCTATGATAAAGTAATAATAATAATATTTCCATTCCAAACATGAATTTTCATCAAATCAAATGTAAAATGGAAAAAAGGGGGAAGAAAACCAAATAAATATATACAAAAAAAAAATAAAAAATCAGGTGGTGAATATAAAAAGCAAATATCATAATACAAATATTATCTATACATAGAGAGCGAGATTCACAAAGCAGCTGCAGTGCGGCTTAATTCCATTATGACACACTTTTTTATGTTTTGTTATTGTTGTTTGTTGAACTGAAAAAGAAAACACATGAGAAATTCCAGCAGACAGATGCTCACCTCAAAAGGAAAAGAAAAGAAAAAAAAACAACATCAAAATACACACAAAATCTAAATCTATCTGTATTTGTGTGCCTCTGTGTGTGTGTGTGTATTTTCTGCTTACATTGTATCGATGCGGTTTTCAGAGAAAGTACATGAAAAGATAAAGAACAAAATATCAAAGTCACAGATCTCCTTATTATAATTTATATGCCCTTTGAGAATAAAAATAATAAACATTTTTTGAAATAAAATGAAATAATTTTACATTTCATGGAATTGTTACATGAGACTAAAAATAGGACTTATGCTAATGAGAAAATATAAATTGAAAATATTTTGGACATCTTTTTCAATGTAACATCGTATGACGAAGTAAAATTCCTAAATAAAATAATAACAACAAAATTATATGCATTTCCTCTGTTACAACACTAAAAAGCTCTGTGAAATGGTAAAAAACCATTTTCCTTATCTTTGTAATAGAAAATGTGCAATAAGTGCAGAATACACGATTTCATTTTATTATTTTCAATATTTCATATTTTTTTTTCACTTAAAATGTTCATGGAAATACAATGTCTAACGAAGTTTTATACATTAAGAAGAAACATCAGGATTTTACATCGTTGTAAAGTACGAAACATCTTCTCTAATACAAAAAAAAATAAAATTTGAGAAGGATACAAAGAGAAGAAGAATAAGTATTAGCAAGAATTTATTTAATAATTTAATTTTTCGCTTTATTTAATTTGTATATGAAAGGTTTCTTTAACACCCGTTGCAATATCTTTTCTAATTTTCATCGTTTGCAAAAGTGTGTGAGGTTTTAGCATATAATTTAATAATAATTACCTTGATAATCATAATTACTTGAATGCCTATTAATATTATGTTACAAGATGAAGGTGTACAATTAAAATAAATTGTGGGTGAAATTTGTATTGGAATTTAAAGTAAAGTGAAAGAAATCATTGCAAGTCGAAATTCATAAGAAAGACTTATGATAGACCAGTTAAAATTTCTATGGGGAAATTTTTGATGATTCTGATTACGTTAAGCATCAAAAATTGATTTTTTTGGCCTTCCAGGACTTGGAACCAACTTAAACGTGTATATAGATGGTCTGTATAGCTATACGGTGACCGATTCTTGTTTAGCCGATCTAATTTGAAGCCAACTTGAAAAAACAGTTCTATGTTCTTATTTCTTTCTTGTCCTAATATGATTGAATTTAAAATTGAACGTTTTCATTTAAAATCATGCACATTTCTCGATTTGAATTCATCCAGGTTGAAAATTAGACCACTAGATGTCGCTCATTTCATTATAATGAATTTGAATTTTACTTAAAACATTTTGAAAAATATAAATAACTATTTTGACCTGTTTATTTTAATGAGGTTTATTGAAAGGTAAAGGCTATTCTAACATTTAATTCTGGTTTTGTTATTTGGATGATTAAAATAATTGCATTGTTATTATGGAAATTGCTATGAAAATTTAATACCATGGTGAGAGGTTCATATCTGAAAATGAAAAAAAAAGTTTATTTGTTTATGTTTAAAAAGTTAATATTTTTTTTTTACCAAAACATTGTTAAATTATTGCTTCTGTTTATCGAGAAACTGCTTCGAGCATTTCAACGAATAGTTTATTCATTGTAATCGAGCCCTCGCGATGCATTGTTGTCCAAAACTTTCGAACAACAAAGTCACATTGTCGTAGTGAAGGTAAAAGCAAAAGTAATTGTTGTTGATGACTTACTGCGTTTGCATGTCTATTCAAATTAGTTAATATTTTTATGTTATATTGACAAAAGTTGTTAAAGGTAAATTAACAAATATACCTCGTTAAAAGTACGACATCATCTAAAGCAGTTAAAATTGTGTCACGTAATCTTTTTAATGCTTGAGAATTATCAAGTCGAATATCACAATTTGAAAGTGCTAATGCTTTTAACAAATAATATTCCTCTTTACTTATATTAATGCGATCAAATCTTTGAGCAACGAGTGAATACTAGAAAGTAAATTTGAAAGAAAAATTATTTACATGAAAATACAAAAAATTAATTGGGTCAAAATATTTTGTCTACATACTTGATTGTACAACTCAATTGCATCACATTCCTCAGCTATTCGTTCATCGAGCCAAAAGTCTGAGGCAAAATACAACCTTCCGGTAAATGGCACAGATCTATATACTAACATTAACGTTAAAATTTCCGTCCAGCTCACTTGTAATAATCTCATTTGGTCATTTAGAGGTAAATCTAAAAATCCTGGTATTTGCTTGGCCCAGCCAATTATCCCAACTAACTCTTTGTCATACAAATCACTTAAAACACTAAATATCTCATGTGTATCAATTGCATTACGCACCGCTGATCCTCTATTACAACGATTATTCAAATCAAATCCACATTGAGCTGATAATTGATCAGGCTCTAATTTAGCAATAATTTCTAATACTTTGATATCATGTAACGACTGAACTGGATTCGAATAATTTGATGGATTTATTTGTAATTGGTATGGAGATGAAGATGATGATTGTGGAGGATTACGACGATATTTTTGTCGACCACCTCGAACTCTATCCAAGCGAACACCTTCCTTTAACATGCCCATCAGAAGACACTTGCGATAGCGACACGACTGACAAGCTTTTCTGCGTCGTTTATTTATTTCACATTCATTATTGGCAGGACAGGTGTACTCTATGTTTCCTAAAAATAAATTTAAATTTAAGTAATTCGATTTTGTATGGTAATAAAAAATAAATTGACAACAAAAAACCACCTTGAATCGTTCGTTTGAAAAATGCTTTACATGCTTCACATGACGCGACTCCATAATGAAATCCAGATGCTATATCTCCACAAACAAGACATAATCGTCTAAATATTTGACGTCATTAAATAATTAAATAAACAAATTTCAAAAAACAAATTACCTTGGTAAATCATCTTTTACATTATCCTGACACAATGAGTCATTCGTTAAATCTCCTAAAGCTGATGTTGAACTACAATATTGATGATCAGGAGAACTGGGATTTGATTCTTCTTTGTTTAATTGTTTGGCAATGTTAAAACTAAAATTACTCTGAAATCATGCAAAAAGATATAAATAAAATCAATGTAAAAAACAATCGATTTTTAAATTACGTATTTCTTACACTTGGTTTATTGCTGCTATTATTAAAACTACTTAACTGTGTGGTATTACTGTTTGGTGATTGCGAAGGACTACCACAATGTAATTCAATTTCTTGCTTAATTCCTAGTTGATTATCCATCACATTTAAATTAAATTTTTTAACAAAATATCTTTTTTAAACAAATTTAACAATTTTTTCGAGTTATAAACGCAACATTTATGTATTAAAATGATATGTAAAAATTAATGCAAAAAGTTAAACATTAAGAGAAACAGTAAAATGAGATACGATAACTTTGTTATGTTCTTTATTATTATTTTTTTTTAACCAAGTCATTTTATCTGTCAAAATATGGCACTGTTCGTTACACTGAAGGTCTTTGTTAACGTATGAATTGTAGTTGCATTTCTATCCGTTTAGAGGCGCTGATTACTTAAGGAAATAATGCAGATTATATTTGAAAAATAATTTTGGAAAAATATTACTAGTATTAAAAACAACCAATGTTTTTGCAGGTAGCCTAGGAGGAACAAACCAGCTCGTCAGATTCAAATTTGATAAGTCTTTCATTTATACTGTTGTTGAGTACTATCAATATGCAGCCGACGAAATTGATGATTGATGCTCGTACATGTCTCTGAACACTGATATCAAACTGTCCTTCAATCATCATCTGAACATAACAATTGGTAAATTGAACTGCATTTTGAGCCTCATTAAACGCTTCGCGAAAGAATTTCAAGATGTTCGAACCATCGAAGCACTTTATTCATCTATGGTGCCGTCGGTTATTGACTATGCTAAAAATTTGCTAAGTAAGTTCATAGACAAGAATTAATCTTAAAATTTAAAAATTCCATATTCAAAATTTTTAAACGTCAAAATGAAATTTTATTCTATGGACTTAGCCCGTTAAAATAACAATTCAAATAATTTCCAATGAGAAATATTGATTCAAATAAATTGTCAGTTAAAGTTTGAATTTATTTAAAATTGAATGTTTACTTTCTATTAAAAATTTAATTTAAATTTTAAAATTGTATGAAAATATAAGTTTACTAATAAAATTCTATTTAAAAAAAAATTGAGACTTCTTTAGGACTAAGATTAGGTTAATTTCAGGAATGTTCGTTCCTTATCAATATCCTTAAAAGCTTTCACAGAGCTTTCATATCACACATTCATCATAATTTTTCAATTTCCAACAAGACATGAGCATTATTTGTGAATTTATTACACACAACATAAAAACCTCTTTGTGCTCACCAAATAAAAGCGCATGCTCATGTGGAACCTACAATCGCATATACTTTAAACTGACATTTAATAGACTAAACATAAAAATTCTATCTATAGGTGAACAAACATGTGTATCTCTTTTATTATAAAAAGATAGTGTATATAAAATATTAAATAGAAATACTATTTTATTCTCGAATTGAAACGAGAGCAAAATTCTTTTTTATCATTAAGAGAATTCGATTTTATACAATACATTTTTTTTTTGCTTCTCTAATATTTACATGACGATAGTTAAACGATACGGTATCTAATGCTATATAGTTCGTGTATTTTCTTCAGAGTAATAACAACAGAAAATTTTTTTTTAACTAAAAGAACAAAATAATCTGGAGAAAATTACAATGTTCCAAATAATTTGTCATAAAAATGGAACAATTAAAAATGAAGTTGTTTAGCTTTTAACAGTGGAAACATAATTTTGTTAGTTTTGTCTAACAGACAAATGATAATTAAATCTTTAAACTGTGAAATTATGTGAATAAATTGTGTGAATGAATGACGTAAAACGAAACAGGTACAATACTAGTTTTTTTATTCACACAACCACAAATATAAAAAAATGACCATTCCAGTAATAGATGTTTTAAAGTTATAAATACAAAGTGAATATTTATTAATAAAGTTCTTGCGAATAATTATTAATTGACTTGTATCTCATAATATTTTCAATAGAAAAAACATACAGTGATACAAATAGTAGTAAAATAGTGTGTATGTAATTTAGTGTAATGTAATAAAAAGTGCTCTGAGTAAAAATATTATTATAAAATACATATGAGCATAAAATTTATATCCAAGTCAAACAACAACAGCAAAAAAAAAGTATATCAACCAGTGTTTATTGATGATTTATTTAGAGAAACCCTTTAACCAGATGAAGAGAGAATGTTGTTTTTTAGCAAGCACCTCAAATTTTTGAAGTTGAAAGAAATTTGAATTAGTTTTTTTTTCATTATAAATTCATACACCTTTTTTCATGTAAAATCAACATCATTGTATACATGACAGCTGTACACATTTGCCAAGATTCAACATGTGTTTCAATCTAAACATATCAGTTTTTCACGGTAACTTGAAGTCTCTCACGAAAATTTACTCTCTTTCTCTCTCTCCCGAATTTTCGTTTACTACCCTAAATATTTAACATTTTCATAGTAAATAGGATAAAAATTTCATTTTGTCATTTTCCAGTTAAGTTGTTCGTCTCTCATTGTATTTATTCACTTGTGTATGTGTATGTGTGTGTGTGTGTGTATGTGTCTACAAGCATAAAATTCCTGTAGACACAAAATCATACGAACTTCAAAAGGCTCACTTCTACATTTCATTTTTTTTGCTTTTTGAATATTAGATATGAAGACGAGCTACGAAAAAATCCAATTGAATTTGTACAATCACCAAGACAAGTCTTATATTTTTTGATTTAGATAATTTTTTTGTAATACCAAAAAAAAAGTGTATTGAGTTAATTTTTTTTTTAAATGATAATAAAATCTTTTTATTATTATATTTAGCTTTTAAAACAATTTAAATTAAATTAATAAGAAAAAAAAGTTTAAAATAACACTTTAAATTGTAAATTGATAAAAAAATTGTATTGCTTCCATCTGGACGAAGTGATAATAAAAGTAATTAGATAGTTTATGTAAAATAATAGTAAATGTGTAAAAAAAATAAAATTTCATCAAAACAAAACTCGATTTAGTGTGCGAAAGAATTTGTTAAAAGTAAATCGTTGAAAATAAGCTTAAAATTGAAATAAAATTGAGTGCTGATTCCAAAAAGTTATAAAAGTTATCAATTTATTTGATAAGAGAAGAAAAAATACAAATTCATTGAAATTCTGTTAAAGGTTTTATCAAAACCATCTTCATAACACATAATTTTTTTTATTGTGAACAAGTACTTTTATATTTGTTATCAAACTGGATACCGAAGAGAAAATGGCTGATGACGAAAAGGAATTTGGCGAAGATAATAAGTTGGCGCTACGCAATCGTGGAAGAAAAGGGGCATTGAAAAAGAAAAATGTGTATAATATTAAGGATCATCGATTTATCCCACGATTTTTTAAACAACCAACTTTTTGTTCACATTGCAAGGATTTTATATGGTAAGTCATCATTATCATCATCATCATAAAATATATTTTTTTTATATCTATTGTTGATGCTAATTATGAATCACAATTCTCTGTATCTCTGTATAATATGAAAAATCGATTGTGACCCCTCTCTTTTGTTGTAAATGTAAAAGGAAACTATTTATTTCTTTTATATTATTATTATGAATCACATATGAATAATATAAACAGCTAGATCAAACAAGAGATAATTATGGGATGGAAAGAACTTCATTTTAATTGTTGCATTAAATAAATTACCTTAATTGCACTTTGTTTGTATAACTCGGACATGGTTTCGGGCTTTAAATAAGCATTTGAATGAGAACTGGATTAAATTTAATTTTGGTAAACGTAAAAATTCCCATACATGATTTTACTATTTTTTTTTTATTATATTCAGAGGTTTGTGCACTATGGAATTCAAAGTAAAATACGTGAAAATATTTACCAGGCAGATATTTGCTTATATGGAACGACAGTTTTCGATTTCATTTTATTCTTCATTTCATTTTAATTTTTTTATTAAGAAGTATAGAAATAAACATAATTCTGCTAGTTGAGGGAAGTGATTAAAGACATTTTCCTTGTTATGGGCATCGACCAAGTGACCCTCGAACTATGGTTGTGATGATTGAATTGACAAATGAATCGATTCTCGCTCCAGCTATTATACTTTACAATCTCAAATATCGCGTTTTACGGCTACTCAATTTGAGTTAAAGGTTAGATAAAGGTGGTGACAGCTTAAGATTACAGGATAAAAGCTAAAACTCTCGGATAATGATAACGGGAAGGCATAAAAGGCCCGACTGATGGTTTGAGTGCAGGGCTTATGGTCCCCGACTAATCTGATGAGAGCCTCAACACTTAAGTGCTTATTCAACAGTCAGTGTAATCCCGATTCAGCCTCTGGCTGGTTTTGGGTACTTAAGTGGTATGCTAAGTTAAAAACAAAGAGATGTTAGACTAATAAAACATTATGGAAGCTATGTTATGTGAGTTTAGAGCACCCACGAAGCTCAGACAGTTCAATCAGGATTTTTCAGTATTAGTTAGAAATCATTTAGAAGTTACTCAGAAGTTATTTACAAGTTATGAAAAAGTTATTCAGCAGTTATCAAGGAGTCATTCATAAATTATTTACGATGCCTTTTTGAAGAGCACTACATTGGTTTCTTTCTTCAGTTGATCAGAAAGCTTGTTAAAATCCGATAATTTAGTGGCCAATAAGCTATTAAAAAGTAAGTTAGATTTAGTTCTCGGCAAAATAAAGTCGTTCTTGTTTCTGGTTTCATATCTGTTCAATGATAGTTTTAGGTTGTGCAACTTGTTGCAGCTCAAAAGAAGCCAATGAAGATTAAATCTCCTCTCTTGTCTGTAAAAATCGAAAATATATATATCCATATAGCTTAAGAAACTGTGATAGTTTAAGATCAAACTATCATATATCATTTGCGAAACAAGACTCTGTATGGTATAAAAGCATAAGACTCTGTAATCAAATGAAGGAAAAAACTGTGATATGGTCGAAAAATTACCTGCCTGTTAAAAATTCCAAAAACAACTACTATAAGTAAGGTCATCTCGCAATCGTCATCTCGCAATCGTCATCCAGATAAACTATCCTATATAAACTCTTAAGTGAACCAAATCTTGTCTAAATACAATTCTCATATACTTTTTATTGTCCAGTAGTGGTTTGGTTTACGCTTTAACATAAAACCTATAAAACCAATCCGAATGACCAGAAATTTTCATGATTATTTTCATTTTATGATCTTTTTCAAGTATGAAATCACATTTGGATCACACAAATACAATTTTCATCTTTTTTATTTTATGACCGTTACCTTTGCCAAAAAAACACCTTGAACAAAAGATCTAAAAAAAATCAGTAAATAACAATAAATTTTTTTGTTATTATTTCCAGATTTGTTTTTTCACATAAAATTCTTGAAGAAACGAATGCTCATTTATTAGCGTTTCAAATCAAAAATATTTTCAATTATATTCACATTCACAAATGTAAATAAAAAAAAATTCACTTTATTAAGTCTAACATACATTTTTGTTATAAATCAATCGTGAAAATAACAAAAACATAATCAAATTACTAGTATTACTTTTCTGGCCCACAAATTCCCATGGCACCTGTTCAAAAAAAAATTATGTAGTATATCGATCAAAATAAGAGCACTAAACTAATCTTTTTTGAGTAACTGTCAATGTATATTAATATTATTTAGAAATTTGTTTTTTTTTTTTGATTTCTGAATATTAGGCATAACATTATAATTAAATAAAATGCATAAAAATATGACCTTTAAGAATACCTCACATTTACATTATTTTTTGTTGCAGTCCGATTTAACAGTATTTATAAATGGAAGCCTTTTATGTAAGTCGTGAACTGTCGTTTTACTTATCAGAATTTTCGTAATATTTCGTTCCAAAGAGTATGAAGCCTAATAAATCATTAATATTTGCGACACATAAGAAGTTAAATGAATTTATATGGGTTCATGTAATATACATTTTTTTTTCTTTCTATTCTATTCAATTTTTGTTTCATAATTTTTTTTTTTAAGGAAATATGTCTCGAAAATTTATTTCATACATATGTTAAATAAAAATGTTTAAATGCTAAAATTTTTAAAAAGAAAATAATGTGTCGAGGCACATGACATTATTGATTAGTATCAAAGTGCCTCATATTAACAGGAATACTGTATAATAAAACTATTATTAGTCCTGCTACTTGCTTATGGTTTAGAGAAAAAAAAAATTATATAATACAAAAAAATGACCCATAAAACTTAATTTTTTATTATGACTAGTAATAAATCGGTGAAACATGTTGCAATGGTTTAGTGACATATAAAAATTTATATCACATATGAAAATGAACAGTTTTGTTTAATGTTAATGTTATTGAGGAGATTTTGTAAAGTTTTTTAATTAAATATTAAATAAGTACTGCATTTAATTTGAGTTAGATAAAGAACCAACATGGATATATGAAAACAAAATTGATTCTTCTTTAAAATTCCAAGTTCTAACTGAAAGTCATTTTTAAATCAAATTCGTTGCGAACAAAAAATACGTAAACATCCAGTCTACTAGACTTGGTTCGGTTCAGGAAAGCTGCTGAATTCTTCGACTGGACTCTGACTTGAACGAACTTTTTGACTTTGACTTCTCAATTGTTGTCTACTCTTTTGTGTTCGGCGGTGGCTTCTCTCGAGTTCCAATTTACATTTTTTTTTACTATTTTCTCTTCGGACAGTTCTTGTTTTCATCTGGCCATTTCGGTAAACATGTTCAAAAAAAGAGTTGGCTCTGATATCTTTCAAGCCTCTTTTGCCTCCGTAATTTTAATAATGTAAATATTTATCCTCGAATAGAGCATCTAAAGTTAAGTTTTTTCCAATCGAAGATAAATATCTTCAAATGTTTTCAGGATCAAGGCCTAATATTTGCTCCTCTGTCATTATTCTTTTCTTCTTCTGGAAGGATGAAATTTACGATTCGGGAAAGCATTTCATTGTGCATCTTCTGTTCCAGAATCAATACTGGGGAAGTACTCATCCAGCGTGATACCACGAAATCTGGCATGCTTGGGACAAACACAAAGCAGATGTTCAGCATTCTCCTCTTGTTCAGAGCAGTATTTGCATTTTGGATCTCTTGAGTCAAAATAACTGAGATGATAGTCTAGAGTACAATGACCAGTGAACATACCAACTACAACTCTTTGACAAAAATTATTCTGAGAACTTCTAGAACAAATTCGGCTCAAAAGTTACTGGTTTACCATTAATCGGTTAATGGGATATTATATCTCGAAGATTAACTCATCTCAGGAGCTAGTCTTTCACAACTTGCAGCCTTGTCCTACATTTTTAATGAAAATTTTGATTTTGAATGATTTTAGTCTGGGTGAGAACATTTTCTGATTTTGATGAAGTTGTTTATTGCAGTATTCTCATTTTTATACAATATATCTCTAAAAAATACTACGAAACACAGGTCGGTCTTTTTACAGGTCTACTAGTCACAAAAACAAGAAAAAACTTTGATGAACTTCTTAAACCGATAAAATTTTTAATATTCTCGAATTTAATCACAATTTTAATCTTCATAAACTTTTTTTCCGTTCCAGGGGCTTTGGCAAACAGGGATTTCAGTGTCAAGGTAATAAATAATTTATCACACATAATTTAAATATTTATTTTAAATTAATTTAAAACATATTTTCATATAATCATATTCATTATTTATTTTCAAATATTGTTAGTTGACATAATTTAATAATTGTTTACTTTTTTAATCAATTTTACGTGTTATTCACAAAACCAATAATATAGCATTTTCCACTTATCCTTCTCTTCATAAAATATATTTCAGTTTGCTCATTTGTGGTACACAAACGATGTCATGAATATGTAACATTTAAATGTCCTGGTGCTGATAAGGGTGCGGATTCCGATGTAAGTATACAATGTTCTAGTTATAATTGTGTTGTTTCAATTTTTTTTATATTCAGTTTTTTTTTGTTTGTTATTTCTTGCAAATAATTTTGTTTGTTTCGTTTTCTGTATAAGGGTCATTTAATTTATCAATATTTTAATTCATATGTTAAATCAATTGTTTTCTCTCTATTTGGTTTTGGCGATAGATATCAATGAATGTACAGATGTGCTAATTTTTATTGAATCAATTTGGTTTTAGGTTACAATTTGATTGAAATAAATTGGATTTTTTTTTATATACATATATCTTAGAACACTTGACAACAAATATATTTATTTGTGTATTTCACAGACACAGAATTGACCTTTTTCCTTGTTTATAATGAAATATTTTAATTTATTTCTATGAAATGATTGAGAGTGACCTACTATTATTATTTTCATAAAGAGATTCTGTTTCCAATATTTAAGTTTTTCATATAAATTGGATTTTATTATCTTTTATTTGTTTGATTTTCCAAAAAAAAATAAAATAAATTTCAAATAATATAAAATGATTGTTATCACCTTAAAATTGCAATATTATTCTCTAAAAAGTTTCAGGTAAATGTTGCTGATCTACAAATATTAATAAAATAGAATAAATTAATATTAAAAAAATAGTAACTCGTATAACCCAGTAGAATTGTGGTTGTAGGTTTGTCATGCATTTGATGGAAACGACTGGTATTTTGTAAAAATTTAACTTATTTCGTTTAATTTTCTCCTTACATTTCAAAATTAAATTAATTTAATGTAAATATTTCTGTAAGAATTGTAAATGTTAAATTAAAATTATTCAGTTATTTCCATGAAATTGAAAATTAATTTAAAAAAATGAAAGCATATGAAAACCAAAGTGTACAAGTTCGCATTTAATGACAATTCAATCGTCTACTCGCACAATATAGGATACCCGAACAAAGCACGATTTCAAATTATGGACATATTCGTCCCCAACATTTTGTGATCATTGTGGGTCGCTTCTTTACGGATTGATTCACCAAGGGCTAAGATGTTCAGGTAATGCCATATGACCAACGAAGATAAAATAAAATGAAAACACATTACTTCCAATTTTTATTCTAATACAAAAAAAATAACAAATCATAAATTCTGCTTTTTTATTAAAAATCCGCTTTTATCCCTTTTTTATTAGTCAATATTTGTACATTAACTTTGTATGTATATTTAAAACAAAAAGTACTAAAAGACTTTACTCTTAAAAATTATCTCTTTATACATAACAAATTGTACAATAAAAAGTACAATCATAATATAGCATGACAAATACATTCATGTGTACTTTAATTTTTTTTTCTTTTTTAAATAAAATGTGATAACTATTCTGTCTACTCTTTTTATTTTATTGTAATCTAACTGTATTTCATTAATTATTTCGTGCTTTTACTATATTAAATACGATTTTTCTTTTGTTCTATACAACTCAGAGGTGTGCTATAAATTTTTTTGAAATGTATGTTACGATGAATAAAATTTTTATATTTCGTTTTTAATACCCTAACTTCAACACTTAACTTGTGAAATGTTAATGTGAACAAACTGCTGGGCCAGACCATTGTCAATTAGAAAGTTTAAAGACCCTTTTCAAGTAACTAAGTTGAAACATCTTTCAATATGTCTATCGTGGACTATTGCAATTTGAATTGTGTTAGACAACAATAGGACTCTTTGAGACCGCAGTGGTGGCCTTGTAAAACCTAACTAACAGTCGAATAAGAAAAGCCATCATTGCAAAACCACTAAAGATAAACCCAAAAGCACGTTAAGCTAAAAGAAGGATTTGGTGAATACAAATGGAGACATTTTGAGTTGATTAAGTATAAACAGAAACTCAGGTTCTTAAAATGCGATTGTGGCGCCAAACAAATCATGAATCATAGTGTCAATACTCATCCGTTACGAAAATGTCCTTGTGGTGTAACAAAAGCAAGACATGACATTCCTGTTTAACTTAAAAAGTGAGAAAATAAATAACTAAGTGTATTGCTGGAGCGCTTTGGCTGTTTATCGTTTTATTTGAATATTTTTATATGATGAAAAAAAACTTGACTTCTAAGATAACTCTTTCCAGATCATAAGGTTTTAGAACCAATGCAGTATTTTTGGATCTTATAGTCCAAAACTATGATTGACTAACAATACGGAGTTCATAGTTTCCTTTGAGATATTTCTGATTAGTTTAAAACATACGATAAATGATAAATTGAATCAGAAGCATGCAAACTTAACGACATTTTTAGTTACGCAATGGACTGTCAAGTGATCAACCCGAGTAGTGTCTTAATGTTTAATCTTCATCATCAAAAGAAATTCATTAAAAAACTTCTCTAAGTCCTCAATTTTTGGAGAACAACAAAAACTTAGGAAAAGCAGAGCTATGACATTAATCAAGATGGACGGTCAAGTGACCAAAAGAAGGAGCCAGAAGAAAAGGAAAATAGTTATGTAATACAACATGAAAGTAAAAATCTTAAGTCAAGTCATCTTAAATGATCCTAACGATTGTAAGAGGCCCTTCCAGAGCAACTCCAGTATTTGAGGATGAAGAAAAAATTCCATGCTTCTGTAGTAGACTTGACTGCAGATGGTCACACATGTAAACTGCACTCTGACCTAAGTGACAACAGTGATTATGACTTTAGCACATATTTACTGCGGAATTTCGTGAAAATAAATTCACAGACCCTCATCAAATTTACTTCATGAATCAAGGATTGGAAGAAAAAGTAGAATGCTTTCAAGCAGTGTGCCAGTGTTCAGCGTCGGCTTGGCCATATGGACAATCTGACAAATGCCAGTAAGTCAATCGCAGTCGATCGTCTTGAAAAAGTAAAGTTCAGCAGAAATTTCAATGAAAATCATGCAAAATGCCAGGACTGTTAATAATTTTCAATCCACCCCTACCAGGGTTGAGCACAATTTGACATTATAGTTCTTTAAAAGTTGATTTACTAAGTTTAAATTGTACTAAAGCATTTAATTGAGAGTTTTGTCCACCATCAAATTGACCTTTAAAACGCAACGTACTTGAAATATAATTCAAAATTGATTTTTCAACATTTTTGTGAACATTTTACTACATTTTCTAATCCACACTAATGAATTTTAATGTTCTTTTTTTACTAAAACTCTTCAGTTTTACGTTCCATGTTATTTTCAATTTTTTGTGTAACATAATAAATTTCAAACAATTAAGTGTGTATTTTATACTTATATATTTTTTTGAATTTTGTACGTTATTTCAAATTATAACTCAAAATATTATTTGACCTGGGTAGGAGAAAAAAATTGAGGTGTGTTCGAGTTACTGTTTTAATTAAAGTTTTTTTTTATATATTTTTTAAAAAAAAATATCATGGTAACAAATTGGGATTTAATGTCATATTAAATTTTATATTATGATGCTTTTTCTTTTTGATGGAGGCTAATTTTTTTTTTTTTTTTGATTAAATTAATTTGTTTTTGGAATTTTGAACTTTTGTTTTGATTTTTATACTAAATTTTTTTTTATTATCTAACAATTTTTTGTTTTTTTATTCCAAATAAAAAAAACTTTTTCTGGCTTTACACTATCGTCCTAAATGTTATAGGCCTTAACTAAACCGCATAAGTGGGATGGACATACTTATATCACTCCAACTTTTTGCGATCATTGTGGCTCAATGTTGCATGGAATTTCAAATCAGGGTTTAAAGTGTTCAGGTATTTGATGTCCTATCTTTAATTCTATCGCTCTATAACATAATTTAAGTTTTTTCATTTAATTTT
>LN483712.1:133807-150633 GCA_900002565.1 Culicoides sonorensis | reverse complement strand
GAGTATTTAACGGTTATCTCAATAATTCGACTTCGCAGTTAGTCGACCGCCCAAAACCCGTCGAATTACTGTAGAAACGATGTACAGTATCCCCTCTCATATTTCTCCACCTCGGGGATCGGCTTGAAGAAATATGGGAATAAAGAGAAATATGGGAATTTCAATGAAATCTTTGAATTTTCAATGGAAATTTTTTATTCAAGTGGTAAATTTTGGACTTCATATTGTTATATCACATTGATTTTACAAAAATGACGTTGAAATAAAGTGAACATAAATTTATTTATTATTTTTAATTGGAAATTACGCGATTTTGACTACATTTTTTCTGTTAATTGTTCAATGACAACCTCCCATATTTCTCTTTTTGAAGAAATATGAGAGGTTGTCAAAATCAAAAATCAAGAGAAATACGGGAGGGAAGAAATACGAGAGGGAGAAATATGAGAAGGGGTACTGTATAACCAAATGTTTTTTTAAATGGGCAATTTATGCGACATGAAATTACGTCATCCTCTTATTTTTTTGTAGTTGAAGTTGTTTAATCAATAATTTTTTGTCTTTCAATTGATTTGACTTTCATTCAAGGAGAAATTTGACTATTGAATGGAATCGGGAGGAACCAACTTATGTTATGTGAAGCGAGGAATTGAAATAAAAAACAGTGATTTATGTTTGGAATTGCAAAAAATAGTATATTTTGTAAAACAAAAAGGTACATGTATCATTAAATGAGATATTGGGAATTTTTGTTCCTCTTTTCAATCATGTTTTATCTTTTTTTTCTTGTATTTCTAATAAGCAGGAATTTACTCTTTTTGTTTTAAGCTTTTTTGCTTTTGTTCGATTCGAATTCGACTGGAGATTTAATATTCTTCGGCACCTTCGCCTTCTCCTTCACCAGAGTCCATGCCAACTTCTTCGTAATCCTTCTCCAAAGCAGCCAAATCTTCACGGGCTTCAGAGAATTCACCTTCTTCCATACCTTCACCGACATACCAGTGAACGAAAGCACGTTTAGCATACATAAGATCGAATTTATGATCCAAACGGGCCCATGCTTCAGCAATGGCAGTTGTGTTGGACAACATGCATACGGCACGTTGAACCTTGGCCAAATCACCTCCTGGAACAACGGTTGGTGGTTGGTAGTTGATACCAACTTTGAAACCAGTTGGACACCAATCAACGAATTGGATGGTACGCTTGGTCTTGATTGTTGCAATAGCAGCATTGACATCCTTGGGGACGACATCACCACGATACAACATACAACAGGCCATGTATTTTCCATGACGTGGGTCGCATTTTACCATTTGGTTAGCTGGTTCGAAACAGGCGTTGGTGATTTCAGCAACTGAGAGTTGTTCATGGTAAGCTTTTTCGGCACTGATGACTGGTGCATAGGTAACCAATGGGAAATGGATACGTGGGTATGGTACCAAGTTAGTTTGGAACTCAGTAAGATCAACATTGAGAGCACCATCGAAACGCAATGAAGCAGTGATGGATGATACAATTTGACCGATCAAACGATTCAAGTTGGTGTAGGTTGGACGTTCAATGTCCAAGTTACGACGGCAGATATCATAGATGGCTTCATTGTCGACCATAAATGCACAATCGGAATGTTCCAAGGTAGTATGGGTGGTCAAGATTGAGTTGTATGGTTCAACGACAGCAGTTGAGACTTGAGGAGCTGGATAGATGGCGAATTCCAATTTTGATTTCTTGCCATAATCAACAGACAAACGTTCCATCAACAAACTGGTGAATCCTGAGCCAGTACCACCTCCGAATGAATGGAAGATAAGGAAACCTTGTAATCCAGTGCATTGATCAGCCAATTTACGAATACGATCCAAAACCAAGTCAACGATTTCCTTTCCAATGGTGTAGTGACCACGAGCATAATTGTTGGCAGCATCTTCCTTTCCAGTAATCAATTGTTCGGGGTGGAATAATTGACGGTATGTTCCAGTACGGACTTCATCGACTACAGTTGGTTCTAAATCAACGAAGACAGCACGTGGAACATGCTTGCCAGCTCCAGTTTCGGAGAAGAAGGTGTTGAATGAATCATCTCCACCTCCAATGGTCTTGTCAGATGGCATTTGACCATCAGGTTGGATTCCATGCTCTAAGCAATACAATTCCCAACAGGCATTACCGATTTGAACACCGGCTTGTCCAACATGTACTGAGATACATTCACGCTGTTAACATGAAAAGAGAAAGGCAAAAAAAAAATCATCATTAGCATACAATTAAAACTTTCATTCTATGCGGTATGTAAAATGAAAAATCGAACAAACAACCGTTGTACCATATGTCAATGAATTTGTGTATGAGAAAAAAATGGAGATTGCGCTTCATTAAACGATGACTCACATTTTTTTCCTAATACAATTAGACCATTTAGGGTGTGGCATTTTAGGCAATTAAAGCCCAAAACTGAAAATTTTTAGTCAAAAAATGTAATTTACATCCCAAATATTGATTATATCACAAAATAAATCAATATTTCAATCTCTTAAGTGCTTAAATAACCGGAAATAAGAACAGCTTGCCGGCCACGTCACGAGAAGTGCAAAATTCGAATTTATATTCGATTTTTCATTATTATATCACTTTTATTGTGCTTAAAACTATTAATTTTGAATTTATTTCCAAGAACTTACCATTTTGATTGAGTTTTAAGATTGATTTTTTAGTTCACAAGAGAGTTTTAATACTTTGTCTGAGTTTTGCTTGGATCAGCTTACGATGGTGCTTTCCAAACGAAAATGTGAAGAGAAAACCGTTGCATTTGCTTTTTATACCCAAAATTTTGAGCAACGCCTACTGCAACGAAACGACACGAAGAAGGAGAAAATGACCATTCGTGTGGGAGACGAAAATTAACGGAAACGAATTCAATTCACACTGGGAATTTTATGTCAAACACAATTTTTTAAGTTGGATCAACCTAAACAAAAATTTGAAGTGAACGAGTTGAGAAGTTTTAAAAGAATTTAATCCTCATCTCAAATCTCAAATAAAATTATCTTGAAATGCCGTATAAACAGCCACCAAAGTGTGTCCAATGCGAGAAAACTGAATCAATTCTTTGGCGAAATTTGGACCTGGGAGTGTTTTGTCAAGAATGTTTTGAAAAGAATGAAAATCCAGACAAAAATGATAAACCTGATGCTGAATCAGAGGAACCTACAAGCAAAACTGGAAGAAAAACCACGAGAAGTACACGAGCTGGCAAGACGAGTAGCGCAGTACCCAAAGGAAAAGGCAGAAGATGTATGAGATCATATTTTGATTGAAATTAAATTTCATTTAATAATCTCAATTCAATTTTAGGCATTTTCAAGAAAACACCATTCAAAACCCCCACAATCACAACAACAACTTACACAAGTGATACGATATTTTACAACAACACTTACATGCAAAAAGGTGATATTGTTGCCTTAGTTGATGCTAAAGATAACACTTACTATGCACAAATTAGAGGATTTTTGACTGACACATATCTAGAAAAAAGTGCATTTCTAACGTGGCTCATTCCCAGTAAATTTAGCCCGCCACCAAATGAGAAATTCGATCCATGCACGTATTTGATTGGACCTGAAGAGGATATTCCACGAAAATTATCTTGTATGGAGTTTGTAATGCATGCTCCGAGCGATTATTACATGTCAAAAGATACGCCATACCCTCCAGTAAATAGAGTAAATGGTTCAAGTAAAGAACATACCAATTATATTTGGGCTAATTTACCTGAATTATAAAAAAAATCTCAATAAATTTCAGTTTTTCATAATAACATGTTGATTTTATTTGATTATTCATAATATTTGATTAGAGTAGGAAATAGAATTGGAATTTTAAATCAATTTTTTAAACAATTTCATACTTTTCTGTGTATAATAATGTTTCTCTAGAAAATTTGACTGGTTGATCATCATCCACCATATTCACGTCGTTCAATTCTAATTCAGCATATGAATGCTTAGACACAAAATACACTTCAAGTGGGAAGAAATCAGATGGAATTGATCCTGGCACACTGAATTCCATACTTCCAGCTTTGTTGGATGAATCAATGACAGGCAAATTCCAATGAAGAACGTGTTTTCGTGGATCATGAGTGTAATCGCCTTCACATTCGGCTACTGATGGAACGGCATTCATCCTAAAATTTGATTTATGAGTAAATTTTTTATATTAGCAAGAAATTTTCACAGCTTACGGTAATGGAATTGAAATTGAAACATCTCTTAATTCAAGTCTCGTATGTTCGAGTTCATATTCAATATTCACATCGCATCCACCTTCACCATTCTCAGAGGGCCAGCAATTAACTGTAAAAAAAATTAAAAAAAGTAGAAAATTATGAATTTGAAGTAAATTATAACGGAAAATTTCAAATTACTTGTCAATGGTAATGCACTTTCATCAGTTGTCTGAAGACGCCATTTGAGCACACCAACGTCAGTATTCATCGGGAATGGTTTTGCTGGATTCTTCAAGCCAATTTGATGTTTACTTCTGAACAATTCCTTATCAACATTTGGATGGGTTTGCAGTTGAATACCTCGCTCATCTTTATTGTCCAACTGGACTCGAATTCTACCGTATTTTTCATCGGAAATGCGTAATGTTAACATACCAGACAATTCAAATTGTTGCACACCACCATCTTTTCCCATGCGAATCGTTAATTTATCTTCCATTTTCAAGTGAACAGCTTCTGTATGGATATCTGATACAACTTTCGGTTTAACGATAGCTGATGACACGGCAGCTGGTGTTAAATTTGTTACATTTTGACCTTCACTCTTGAGTTGATCAACAAAACTATCAACATCCCTATTCTTGCCACCAAGTTTAAGTGCATTACGTGAAGGAGCTGGTTTTGATGGTGCTGGTTTTGTTAATTCACCCATGCCCATAGACATGCTATTACTGATGCTACTTGGCCCGGAAATACCACCAGAATTACCGAAGCCATCAGATGAACCGGTTGTATAACCACCAGCACTTCGAGTCATTCCAAGTCCTTTTTTCTGGGATTCCATGCGAGCACGTTGCAATTCTTTTGCCTTTTCACGCATACGTTGCTTAGCTTCACGTTCTTGAGTCTGGCGAACTGCTTGATACACTTTTTCTTCATGTGAATCCATCTCGACAAATGTTTTTATTTGTGAAAGATTCACTGACTCACGATAACCAAGTGCAACTATTTCATCAAAAGCGAAAATTAAATTAAATGCATTATCAACAATTTCCTTTTCATCTAATGTACGACAATATTCGGGAATCTATATAAAATTACACGATTAGATTTGAAATCACAATTTCACATTTAATTAATACTCACAACTTTTGAAAATAATCTCAAGGTTTCCAGATCTTCCAAAATATTACTTGCTTTTGTGGTGATCAATAGCATGTAAAGTTTTTCCATTGGCTGATACACATATCGAACTGAATCGGTTTCCACAAATGTATGTTGCTTCCCTGCTGTCATAAGTTTTGGAAAAGCTGCTAGAAGACCTTCAATACGAGCTTTGGTCATTTCAACAAATTGTCGGGAGACGATAGTTTTGCCTGCTTTTGTACAGACGGCTGATGCAATGAGGACCTGTAAGATGTGATTTTAATTGATTTTTAACGGTTTTTACAAGTAAAATTGATATTTTTACCATATTTATTTATTTGATTATACAGTTAATTACACAAAATTCATTAAATTACTTGAAATTCAATTAAAATACTAATTTTTTTGTAGGAGGAAAAGCGATTTGACTGCTGATGTGTACAATTTTGTATTGACAAATTAAACGTCAAATGTCACAAAAATGATTTTGTTCAGTAAACATTCATAATTCAATCTATTTTGGAATTTTTTTGAATGTAATCTCAATGAAACATTTAAATGCTTTGTTTCATAAAGAAAAATTAACAAGTTTCAATTAAATCATAAAATTCACATACAATTGTGATACATATAGATACACACATTTTGACAGCAAAAGTCATCACAAATTTCTGCAACTCATTTCCAAAGTGAAACAGCAAATAAACGAAAATTATCCGGTTTAAATTGAAAAAATAATAATAAAATATGGCTTTAGCTGATGTTTGTGGGCTCTCAATTGGAGATGCATTTCCTTCACTTGGTTTCCAACCACATGATTTTCAAAAAGAGATGATGCTTAACTCAGGAAATCTTGAAAATGGGATGGTTCTTGCTGCACCACCATTTTCCGATGTAAGTAACTTTTAATAGTAATAATAAAATAATTAAATTTGTTAAAATTTTTATTAAATTACAGCCAATGCAAGGATTGGCCCAATTACAATCAAGCGGTGATAAAGATGGAATCAAGATCGATTTCGATCATGGTACTACAACGTTAGGTTTTAGATTCCAAGGAGGTGTTATATTGGCTGTGGACTCTCGAGCTACTGGTGGCCAATTCATTGGTTCACAATCAATGAAGAAAATTGTTGAAATCAATGATTATTTGTTAGGTGAGTCACAAATTTACTTCTTTCTACATTTTTTTACATAAAATTTTTTCTTACATCAATTTCTAGGTACATTGGCTGGAGGTGCTGCAGATTGCGTGTATTGGGATCGTGTCCTTGCCAAAGAATGTCGATTATTTGAACTTCGTAACAAAGAACGCATTTCAGTTGCAGCCGCTTCAAAAATAATGTCAAATATCGTGTATTACTACAAAGGAACAGGTCTTAGCATGGGAATGATGTTAGCTGGCTACGATAAACGAGGACCTCAATTATACTACATTGATTCAGAAGGCTCACGAACACCAGGAAAATTATTCTCCGTTGGTTCTGGATCCATTTACGCATATGGTGTCTTAGATTCCGGCTACAAATGGGAGCTAGAAGATGAAGCAGCACAAGATTTGGGACGTCGTGCTATTTATCATGCAACACATCGTGACGCGTATTCAGGTGGTATTGTGAGAGTTTATCATATTAAACCAACAGGCTGGGTCCATATTTCGGATGAAGATTGCATGGACTTACATTACAAGTATCAGGAGGAAAAGAAACAACGTTTGGGTTCATCTTAAAAAATTTTCTTTTGTGGGAATGAATCAGTTACATTTTTTTTTAAATTTAACATGTAATTTACATTTAAATGAAAAATAATCAATTTGATAAAATTAAACATAATTAATTAGATTTATTTTTTTCAGTTGTACTATCTCTGTATTTGAGATTTCCACGACCAGGCTTTAACTTTTTATGGTCATTACTTTCACTATTCGATGATCTTCGGTATTTTGGTGTTTCTTGGATCGCCACATAATTATTATTGCTATTATTATCTGAATAATCGTTATAATAATCATAAATTTGTTCTTTGTGTTGTGCATAAGAAGCCTGTGACGGATAAATTCCTTTAATGTAACCATCATGATATGGAATTGGAGTTGTCGGATTTGATTCTAACAAGTGATTTGATTGTAGTTGTAATGGAACTCCGGTGGTTGAGCCGTAATATGAAGGTGCAGTTGGATTTGCGTAACTTTCAGTTGGAGTTGGTGCTGATGGAATTGCATGAGTATTAAGCAGATTCTGTTTATGTGGTGCAATGTTATAACTGTGAATCTTAACATTTAACACTGGATTACTTGGATAATATGAAGCTTGAGTGGGTTCTTGATAGTAGTGATGAACAGGTTCATGATTATGTTGAACGGGACTTGAATGGGCAGGAGCAGGTGTGGCAGAAGACTCCACAATTTGACCATGTTCATTTTCGTATTTTACATCAGCACGATATCCATTGTGATCAGCGATGTATGACACAATTTGCATACGACCATCGGGAAGTTGAACACTGTAACTACCTTTCACAGCACCATCGACTTGTTGTTGGGTGTGGGAAAAATCATCACCAGATGCTTTATCTCTGACAGTGTATGAAAATGCATAATGTTTCTTCTCGGGATGTTGATGTGATGCCTGTGATGTAAGTTCATCGTCGTAATAATAATCATCAACGCGATTTGTGTCCACTTTGTTGTAGAGAACCTTCTTAGCGTGGCGTGCGAGTGCGTCATAAGCCGTTGGAAGAATTTGATTGTCCTTGAGAATGAAAATTTTACAATTTCAGTTAAAAAATTTGAATTCAAATACTCACATGTCCAGAAAATCTTCCAGTTTTACTTTGACGCTCTCTCAATGAAATTTTTTCATAGGGGTTCGCAAGTTTCGTATTAGGTGACGGATCATTTTTTGGAAATTGAATTGGAGCTTGACTGTAAAATAAAAATATTTTATGATTGCAATCTAAAATTTAACGGAAAAAAATTTACTTGAATAAATTTTCCAGGAATTTGAATCGATTATGATCAATGCTCTGTTCCACTTTGTTCAAGTGATCGAACTCTCCCTGTGGATATGGATGCGGATTGTATTCTCTTGGTCTCAATAATGATGAAGGTTCTGGAGTTTCAATTGATTCAGTGAATGACACTAAAATCTGAAATTAAAATAAAAAATTTTAATTTAACATTATTATGATGAATTATTGCCTTAGAAATCTTAATTTACAAGTAAAATGCGATTAAATTACATTTCTCTTCAATTTTATTTCAAATTTTTATACATTTAATTAAAAAAAAAGTCCATGACAAAATACTTGGAACAGAATTGCACGTTTTCCTAGTAATGGGTTTCTTACACGAATGGAAAATTTAAATTAAAAAAAAAAAATTAATTTAATTATCGGTGATATCCATACGGACTTCCCCCGATTTTGTTTTGTTGTCTTTGTTGATATCGAATTTCTTTACGTTTCTCGCGGATCATCTGTTTTGTGTTCTCATCATCAGCCTCCTCCCAGCCTTGTTGTTCCAATTCTTCCCAGTCTTTTAGCTCATTCTGAAATTGAAATAAAATTTGTAAGACTTCATTTTAAATGACACATGTTAAATTCAAATCCATACATGAACAGGAATATCAGCAGTGGCTTGTAATCTCGAAAAATTATTGCTCTGCATTTGATTTTCTTCATTACTTGCAATCAAAATCTTTTCCTGTTTAATTATTTTTGGGACAAGACCTTCCATTGCAAAGAAGTCCGGTTCCGGTGGATTATCTGTCGGTGTTGGAGGTTTCGCCAACTTTTCTCTGTATTTTTCAATATGTTCTTCTACAGTTCTGGGCGTGTCGTCCCATGTATTCCAGTCTTTTTCCTAAAAACATTTCAATTCAATTTTAATTGAATAAAAAAATTAAGATAAGATAAAAAAAATATTGACTTACCATTTGATTTGAATTATTACTATTATAGTTGTTACTTCTAACTATACTTATGGTTTCTAAGGGTTCAAAATGACTATCGGAAGGTCTCCTTCGATTCATAATGCAAAGGGCACGTTTAAATACACTTAAAAATGCCAAAAACATGGATTTAATCCGAGCACAAATACAATTTAGTATCATGTTTTTACCGTAAATGTTACTTTTTTTTAATGATTGTTTATTTTTATGAATGAAACAGAAAATCGACAACTCAACAGCTGTAAAACACGCGATCTTCAATGCAAATTTTGAATTGGATTTTTATTTGAAAATGTTTGTACAAATAAAACTGTTATTTTTTGTATGAATTTAATGTTAATTGTTGTAATAATAATTACTTAATATAAAATATCTCACCTGAAGAATGATGATTATCCTATGAATGTTTATCTTATGAATTTCCATTGTAATAAAATTTTTTTAATCACTTCTTTATATTTTTTTTATTTATATTATTTTATCTTCTTAAAATAAACATATGTTTAATGTTATATAATTTTTTATTATTTTATTATTATTGTTATTAAGCGGCTCCTGATCTGATGTAACAATTATTGTATGTTATTTTATCATAAATTACATTATTATTGCATATATTGCACTTTATGATGATGATTATGATGATTATTATTATTGTAAGTGATGTTTATTAACATACATTTATTGATACACTGTTATAGATTCAGGTTTACTTTTATAAAACGGTTTTTTTTTGATCAAATGTATGTTATTATTTGTTTATTTTTTTTATTTAAAAGAGATAATTTTCATATGAATTTAATTCAATTTTTGTTTCAATCCGATGTGTGATGAAACAAAAAATTTATTAAATGTTTATTATAATGTATAAATGTATAATAAACATTATGATATTCGTTTGCATCACATGTTTATTGCTATTTTTATGGTTTTTATTAAAAAATTTACATGTATGATGATAATTATAGTAATCTTGTATGTTATAAATAAAAAAAATAAAGCTTATAGATTTTTCCCTAAAATTTCAAAATAATTTCTAAAAAATTCTTATAAGAACATTAAATTATAACGTATTTCATAACAATTTTAAACATATTTGTTCTAGAATTCATCATCAGATGGCTAGAACATTGAATGTAAACAAAAAACATAAACACCGGCTCAAATTCAGAAGTGAGAATCATTTTAAACGTTTATTAAATTAAATATTAATACAAAATCATGTCAAGTGATAAAAGGACGATTTACGTTGGTGGACTTGCAGATGAAGTAACAGAGAAATTGTTAAATGACGCGTTTATTCCATTTGGGGACATAACTGAAGTACAAATGCCTGTTGATTATGAATCACAAAAGCATCGGGGATTTGCATTTATTCAAGTAAATTTAAATAAAAATAATTTGTATTTTATAATTAAAATAATATTGATATGCTTATTTAGTTTGAGACGGGTGAAGATGCTGGAGCTGCAATAGATAACATGGACAATGCCGAGTTATGTGGACGCACCATCCGAGTCAATTCAGCGAAGCCTCAACGAATGGGTAACATGCTGAACAGTAATAAGCCAGTATGGAAGGATGATCAGTGGTTGCAGGAACATGCCGGTGCAACACTCAACAAAGATAAAGAGCAAGGTGAGAAAAGTCAAGGTGAAACTGCGGCAGATTCGGAGGAGAAAAAAACTGACGAACAACCATCGACAAAAGAAAAGAATCCACAAGTGTATTTCGACATTCGAATCGGTGGAAGTGATGCTGGACGAATTATTATGTTACTTAGAGCTGATGTGTGTCCAAAAACGGCAGAGAATTTCAGACAATTATGCACAGGAGAACAAGGATTTGGTTACAAGGGAAGTTCATTTCATCGAGTTATCCCGGAATTTATGTGCCAAGGAGGTGATTTCACAGCAAATAACGGAACAGGAGGAAAATCAATTTATGGGAAAAAGTTTGCAGATGAAAATTTCATATTGAAACACAATCGCTTTGGAACACTCTCAATGGCAAATAGTGGTCCCAATACAAATGGATCACAATTTTTCATTACCACTGCAAAGTAAAACCTTGATTTTGATTCACATTAATATAAGTAACTAAAAATATTTAAAATTTCATTTCACAGAACGGACTGGCTTGACAACAAACACGTGGTATTCGGTCACGTCATAAGTGGCGCTGATGTTGTCCGGAAAATGGAAAAGTGTGGATCGAAAAGTGGGACCCCGAATCAAAAAATTGTCATTCAAGCATGTGGAGAATTAAAATAAATTTTAATAAAAAAATATAAAACTATTTTTCATTGAAAAGGAACAAAATTCAGAATTTTATCTCATAGATTTTGATTTTGACAGACATGTAAGGCAAAAGTCATAATTTCCTGTTGTAGCAATTCATACTAAAAATTTAACGTATTCTTTTTGTTTTAAAACAACCACGTGAGAATTCTCACTTAAAACGAGACAAAAAAAAATACAAAATGCCATTCAATGTATTTTGTGTGAAAATTATCTTCAAGTAAAATGAAAAATCTCATTATTATCCAAGTCATATCATATCTGAATCAAAACACATAAGATTTTAAAATTTATTCATTATTATAATTGAAATAATATGTTTTTATATGCACTTAATTTCAGCACTAAATTTTTAATCAAATAAATTTTTTTCTGCATTAATATTTAAAATTATTTCTTTTCATATTCATTTTCATATCAAGATTCCAGAGCAAAATACGAGATAAAATCATTTAAATTATTATTATTTATTTAAAGTGCATTTTATGTGAAAAAATATCACTTTTATAGAGTGTATGACAGAATTCTGTCGTCAAAGAGGTATCCACTTTTTCATAATCGAATTCAGCTCGGAAATTGGGATTAAAGGCTGAAAATTATCAAATATCGAAATTTTTGTGATGAATAAGGGCAATTTAGTCCTAAAAATCCGTTATAAACCGTTAAGAATTTTAATTTTTTTTTATTTTTAATGAACTCAGCCCCAGAAATGCACTTGCCTCACTCCCACTGGGCCAGTAATTTTCATTATTTTGAGATTTTTTTTTATTTGAATATTAAATTCAATTAATTTAACAGTCATATGTTAAAATGCAGATTAAAATTTATTCATGCATGACAATTATTGTTTTCACACACACACACACATTTCATGACAAATATCATATGGTATGCAAATCCTTTTAAGAAAATTTTGATTTTTTATTTTATTTTGTTTTCAAAAATAAAAAAAAATTATATTTTATAAAATAAAATCGATCAATAACTAATTTTAATTTTGATCTTGTATTGTCACACTTAATTCATAGAATCAAGTTCATTTTTTAATGAATTTTCCTTTCATAGTCCTTGCATTCACAACATTAAATTAAAAAAAAAATTGTAACAAAAGATCACATTTTACGATTATGACAGCAAAGGCAAATTTTTTAATTATGTTTGATCAAGTTAAATCATGACCGTAAAAGTCTAAACATGAAACATAGTAATAACAATAAAAAATTATAAATAATAGTTAAAATAATAATAAAAATATTGCTTAAAATTATTATAATACATAATAAAAATCTATCAATCATGCATTTTTTGTAATGTGTATGTCAAAGTTTAAATGTGTTAAAATTTAAATCAATAATTAACACTTGTCTTGATTGATTATTATAATTCGTTATTTATTGTGTGTATAATAAAAAATATTGTAATTTAAATGCTCTAAATATGTTTAAATTAATTTTTTATTATTATTGTATATTATTTTATAATTATTATAATTATAATTAAAATAATAATAGCAATAATGTTTAAACATAAAATCTGGACCAAAAAAATTTAATCTTAAATGTTTTTGCCAATAAATATTCATAAAAATAGATAAAATATGAATATAATGTATAAGTATTTTAACAAATTAAATTAAATTAAATCGTGTCACGAATAAGATATTACAAATTAACATAGCAATTAAAATACAGCAATGTTATTAGCACTCTTTCTGTTTTGAAGCATGCTACTCATAAATTTATGTTTGAAGTGCAATTTCAAATTATTTTTTTTCTTTAAATGTGCTTGAATCATCAAAATCGGATTTGTGACATTATTTTAAACATTAACATTAAAAAAAAACATGCATATTATTATTTGTGGTGAATGAACATTGAAAAGGACAATAAATTATTATTATTATTTTTTTTTTTCATTTAACATTATAATTAAAATTAACAATAAATTTCAATAAATTTTGAAATAATCGTCATTTAAATGAATGAATGCAACAATTTATTGTGCGTTTAATAAAATACACAAAAGCTAATTCCATTCATTATGTTTATGTTTAAGTTTATTAACTTTATTATTATTTTATTTTATTTTCATGCATTTTTTTTCATTGATTATGTAATTTTCTTTTAAATTTCATCATTTGTGTGAGTGCGTGAATGTAAGATGATGTTAAGAATTCGTAATATTTATAAACAATTGATATGAGTAAATTTTTTAATTGTGATGATTTCTTTAATTATTATTATTATGTGATTATATTTATAAAATTTATATACAGATAACTATTGAAAATGAAAGTTGATGATTAAAAATATGTTAGCTTTTGAAATGTTTGAGTTTTTCTATAAAAATTAATGAAATTCCTTTAATGTTTAACGGTTTCTAAAGGATTCCATGCCGATAAAATTATGAAATTAGCAGTTTAAAATATCATTTTGTTTTAAAAATAAAAGTTACATAATATATATGTGGCATTTCATTCTAAAGTGAGTGCGAAATTTTGTATTAGCTCTAAAAACCGAAAAACAAGGGTTAATTTTTTACCTTCAATTTTATACTGTGAAAATGGCATGGTTTTGTATGAAATAAGTATGATATTTATTTTTGAAAGTTGTAGATAATAGTTTTGAGAAAAAAGTTTTTATTTGCCATTTTACATGCTTTCATATAAAAAAATGATTTTTCGTGATTTTCATGACATTTTGGCAGTGTTAAATTGAAGAATAATAAAAAAAATTAAACCCTTGTTTTTCGGTTTTTAGGGCAGATACAAAAATTTTTATATTTTTTTATGGACCATAGGCCTGTGTCCTCATACTGACACTTGTGATTCGCACTTACTTTAGAATGGAAAGCCACATGTATTGATTTTACAGCAAGATTTCAAGCAGCAACGAATTCTCAAAATATTATTTTCCACTTAATTTATTAATATGAACGTTCACTGAAATGAAAGTCCTTTTTCTTTGATATTATCATACAATAAGAAATGAAAATATTTAACTTAAATTCAAATTCTATTGTATTTGTAATAATAAAAAAATAATAATATCATTATAATAATTTTATCTTTGTTTCATTTAAATTTCATGCATATTATAATTTTTTTGTATTTTTTTAAACATTTTATAATGTCTTTATTTAAAATTATTTTACAGTAATGTTGATTTTTATCTTCTTTTAATTTTTTTTTTTAATTTTATATTTTTTTACCAAAAAAAAAAATCAGATACCGAAAAAACGTTATTATTTTTTTTTTAAACAATTATTATTATTATGTTATTTACACACGCGGATCAGATGTTCACTCGACAAAAATTGAAACCATAATGCACCACAAACATATTAAAATAGTTCCTTTATTGTAAAATTAAATTTTCGTGTGTATTTTTCATACAGAAAAAAAGTTAACAATAATACTACTCTTTTTATTTTTATTTTAATATTTTTTTAATACTATTGTTGTAATGTTATTATTATTATTATGTTATGTTGTGCATGCATGGAGACAAATACAGAATTGAATGTAACGTTTATGTTTTGTATCTGCATGCAAAACATAGCCAGATATTATTATATTAAAATATTTATTTATTGTTATTATTACACAGCTTCACTACAATGAGGTACGTTGCTTTGAAAAGGTGCATTGTAAGTGTGGAGTATTTTAATTTAAAGTGAACAGAAGACAAGACAAGACACTTTATGAATGGAATTGAGTTGAACTGTGTACACATTATTATTAAAAGTAGTCAATTGTAGTTGCAAAATGTGTGTTTTAAGTGAAAAAAAACCGTTAATTTTAAATTTACAAGGAATTTTATTTAAAAATGATAATCAAAGAAAATTCAGGGAAATTTAAATTGAAAAAATATTGAATTTTGTATCAATTTTTAATGTAAAATCATTTTTTAGATTTTGTATTGAAATTATAAAAACAAAACCTTTTAACGAATAATTAAAATTTAGATTGACATACAAAAGTCATAACAAAACAATGCTAGACATGAAACAATAGTATTTCAACTGTATTTCGATATATTCTTTATAACAATAATCAAGAAAACTTAAAATTAAATCAAATGAAAGAACTCAATCTTTTGTTCTTATGTGAACATTATTTATTATGCATTTAGTTCAACATATGATTTTTTTTTGTGTAATTTTTTCCTAATTTTTTTTTAAGTTAGTTTCACATGAGCATAAAAAGTACATTATTATGAAGTCAATCATGAATATAATGGTGAATATGTGTGTATGCTTAAAATCTAAAAAATAGATTTACAGGAAAATATGATTGTCTTGTCTAACATGCTTGTTACCTTCAATAAATGTGGGAGGATTTAAACATAATAATTTTATTAACTAATCCGACATTAAATTCACTGTTGCATATGTGAGTGTGTGTTTTTTGAACATTTTATAATCGGTTTTGTGTTAATAAAATAATAATAATAAAAATTGTTATAACATTATTATTAAAATAAAATATTAAATTTGAAAATGTACTTATTTAGATGTTACATTTTATCTGTGAATAGACACATATGATTGGATTATTTTTGTTCTTTTTGTTTTAAACATATTATTATTACATAATCAGGAAGGCACCAAGGTATATCATTTATGTGATGGCTATCGTTTTTTGCACACCTAATTTTAAATTTTGCACACCTAATTTTAACACATGCACACCTAATTTAAAAAAACCTCACACCTAAACATTAATGGCTCACTCCTAAAAATTCACATCTCACGCTTAACTTTTAAGTTTTTCACACCTAACTTTAACATTTGCATCCTTATTTTATACCTTTCACACTTATTTTTTATACTTTCACACCTATCAATTTTGAAAATCACCCCTAAAAATAATTAAAAATGTTCACCTAAAATTTATATCTTTCACACTTATTTTTAATACTTTCACACCTAAAAATTAAATGAAAAATCACACCTAATTTGAATTTTTTCACACTTAACTTTTAAGCAAAACACACTTATTTTTTCAAATTTCACCCTTAAAATTAAATTAAAAATCACATCTAATTTTAATTTTCTCACACTTAACATTTATGTAAGACACACTTAATTTTAAAATTTTCACTCTTAAAATTAAATTAAAAATCACACCATATTTTAATTTTCTCACACTATTTTTTTTTATTTTTCACACTTTTATAAATTTTTAATAATAAAAAT
>LN483712.1:0-133707 GCA_900002565.1 Culicoides sonorensis | reverse complement strand
TCGCTTCTAGTTTTTTAAATAATTTTTTAAATTTTCCTTTGTTTTTCCTTAAACTTTGTTTGAATTTTGATCCATTTATGGTTACCCTTTTTGCAAACATAAAAATTAACCCCAAATATTTGTTTCGCGCTAAAGTAATTTATATAATGTCATCAAAAAAACGACTCAAATTAAGTTGAGTCATTTTGAGAATGGCAAATACTTTTTTCCTTTTTTTCTGAAAAATTTAATATTTTGAACAATAAAGCAACTTTTTCAAATATTGTTTTCGATGTTTTCTTACAAAATTTTAAAGATTTCTAGCAAAACAACGATTTTTCATGTATTTGCCTTTCTCAAAACTCACTCAAAATCACGGCAAAGTGTTGCCGTACTATTTTTCTACTGCAAGTTTTTAAACTTTTTACTACAGAATTTTATTTTTTTTAAATGTGATATTTTGTGAAATACATTTCATAGAAAAAATCTTTGTTTTGGAAAAAGCAGAACGATATCATATTAACATATTATTATTTGTAAACTTAATTGAATTATAGAGCGAAAATTGTTATTTTTAAATACAAATAATAAGAAATTGATGCAAACTAAACAGTATGGTACACTCATACTTCTACTGATTCATACAAGTGCCTTGCATTACTCAAATGTTTGGTATGCATTAAATTTTACTTTATTAAAGTTTCAAAATGACGCGCTCTAAAATATTAATTTTCACAATTTGTGTTTATTCATCTATCTCATATATTTATCATTTCTTCATATTGGTAACCATAATAATTGTAAAAAAAAGTCTATTTCAGTAAAAAATTCAAAAATCGAAAAAAAAATTTGCTGGTGTTTTCAATTTAGGATATACGAGATCTAAATAAGATCCAGTAGGATCCGTAGGAAAGAAATATCATGGATAATAAAAAAAATTAACTCCATAAGTAAATAAATTTTGTCAACAATAAACAAAAATATTTTCTTCTTTCATCATTACATTAAAAAATTCTATATTAATTTAAAAAATTATAATTTTAAGTTTTTCATACTTAACTCTCCTAATTTATGTTTCAAAGTTTCATACATTGTGTTAAACAAACGTTGATTGAGTAAGAATTTATATTGTTATGAATCATAATATGCTGTAAAAGGATTTGCCATTAGTTTCAGTTTTACTTTTTTGTTATTCAGTATTCTAGTAAATATTTGAAATTATTTTTCGTTTATTAAATTAAGCATTTTAATGAACAAAACAACATTTCAGGTGTATGTTTCAAAGACATGTTCTTTGGGATTTTTTTCCAATTTTATATTTTTTAACAATTAAATTTTTATTATTAAAAATTTATAAAAGTGTGAAAAATAAAAAAAAATAGTGTGAGAAAATTAAAATATGGTGTGATTTTTAATTTAATTTTAAGGGTGATAATTTTAAAATTAAGTGTGTTTTACTTAAATGTTAAGTGTGAGAAAATTAAAATTAGATGTAATTTTTAATTTAATTTTAAGGGTGAAATTTGAAAAAATAAGTGTGTTTTGCTTAAAAGTTAAGTGTGAAAAAATTCAAATTAGGTGTGATTTTTCATTTAATTTTTAGGTGTGAAAGTATTAAAAATAAGTGTGAAAGATATAAATTTTAGGTGAACATTTTTAATTATTTTTAGGGGTGATTTTCAAAATTGATAGGTGTGAAAGTATAAAAAATAAGTGTGAAAGGTTTAAAATAAGGATGCAAATGTTAAAGTTAGGTGTGAAAAACTTAAAAGTTAAGCGTGAGATGTGAATTTTTAGGAGTGAGCAATTAATGTTTAGGTGTGAGGTTTTTTTTAAATTAGGTGTGCATGTGTTAAAATTAGGTGTGCAAAATTTAAAATAAGGTGTGCAAAAAACTTATTCCTTATGTGATTTAGATTTAATTGTGTTGAATGTCGATGATTAAAGGTTTGCCGTTTGTTTATTCATTGAAGTCTTATATTTTGTCGATGGGTTCAGGCGGTGAATTAACGCCATGTAGCCGAATTCAAGTTTGTACTCCAGAGTGTAACGTGACGACACAGAACTAACTGAAGATAGAGTTTAAGGATTCTTAATGAGCAGAAAAATAAAGCAGCAGCCTTAAAAAAAGTCTTTGAGGATACACAAAAAAAGATTCGGGAACAGCAAGCCAGTCGAGCTCAAACTGTCAACATTTACACTGCTTGGAGGACTTGCACTAGGTCATACTCTTAATATGTTCTCAAAGAGTCTCGTCAAAGTAGTAAGACAATTCGAGAGCTGAAAACCCTTATGTTTTAAACACGCTCACTGGAGTTGGAGGTCATAGACCTCGTCCTATTGAGCTCGATTGATTTTAAGCATGAGCATATTTAACTCTCACAAACACTTTCAGACTTCTTAACTCACTTCTCGATACTCCTTACACATACAACTAATTAATATACTTTCTACGTTACTTCTTTTCTTATTAAACAAGCCACAGTTTAAACTCGTTTAAATTAGCTAATTGACATAAATATGGTTGTTACGAATCTTTAAATTCTCTACTATCAGTAGCCAAAGATTTACTAAACACCAACGCTAAATGAGACAAAATCATCAGATCTGAATGAATTCACGAACATAAACCAGTCAGTGGCTGTCTTGGGATTTTTTATGTTCTAAAAAAGAGAAAAAGGAAGTAAAACAAATACAGAACAACTTCGTGCAGCTCAAAAACACCTCGGGGTCATCAAGCTGAAGAGTGCCACCATCGGCTTAAATGATGATGATTTGCTGATTTTGAGTGAAGCAGGTCCATCAAACATGAAACGAAACGTACTAGAAGCAGCTATCTCTACCTCCAGCTCCTCAATGGAATCCCTAAAACTTGCTGGTCCAAAATCATACATTATCATGAAATCCAACTCCAACATATTCAAAATGATTTAACAACTTTTAATTGCAATGAATTTTTTCCTTGTAACATAAAATTTTATGTTTATTTTATTTTAAATTAATTTCAATTAATTAATTAATAACATAATCAAACAATTTTTTTTTATTTCTTCGCACTACTAGTCCATGTAAACGTTTTAAATATTTATTATTAATTTTTTTTTTCACATTTCATATAAGCCGGTCCATGACAATCAGAGCTTGACGATACATATTATCACTGTATCACCTACTCACAGACATGCGTTTCATTTTAATTACAATTATTCACAATATTTGGTATGATTCAGGGTTTGTTTTACTTGAAACAAAATTCAAGATAATAATGAGAAAAATTAAAATTAAATACAAATTATATGAATTGTGTGTGTGAATATTTTGGAATTGAATTGAATGTCAATTTTTTCTGACATAGTTTGAAATTTTTTTATTATCAATATGAGCTTTTAAGTCAATGAAGCGTGACAGAATATTACTCACCGTTGTTTTAAAGGCACACGTTTCAATTGTACGTTATTATGATTAGAGTAAACTATAATTTTAAATCTGAATCAGTCTAAAATGAAAGATTAAGATATTAAATCATAAATAATATGCTTATTATACACTTAAATTAATAATAATAATAATAAAAAGTAAATAAATAGTTTAACATTAAATTAAATTAAAAAGTTATAAATTTTTACCTTGACCTGTCATGTTTTGACTTGTACGCTTATTTTTATGTACAAAAATCTGAAAAGAAAGATTATAAAATTTAATTTTTAATTTTAATAAAATATTTACCTTCCTCACTGAATATCAAAAGAGAATTCTTGTCATTGTTTGTGATTTAAATGTGTTAAATGTTATGTAATATTCAATTTTTTGTTAAATTTATGTTAAAATAAAAAGTTACAAGAAAATTGCACGACAAATGCAAATATTATTATTTTAAAAAGAAAGAGAAAAACATTGAACAATAAATTATTGAAATTCTTTTGTCTTGTCTACCGTAATTTTAAACGAAATTTAAATTAGGTGACTATGGTGATTTAATTTTTTTACCATTAACTACTGACCTAGTGTCTAAGAAAAATGTGAACGAAAATATTCAATGCAAAAAAAATGAAAAAAAAAAACATAAAATAAAGAGATCATCGACTAATCGAGATGTTATTTATTTATTTATTCATGAAAAGAAAAAAAAATAAAACAACTTCTTCAAATGTGCAAGTTTAAACACGAAACCTTAATCAGGTTAGGTCACGAAATATGCACGCTTACAATAGTTATAAATGGTAAGTTGATTACCGATCAGTATGCTTCGAAAGCAAAAGATTAATGATTGACATGAAGATGAAGACATAAAAAATTTATTTTGATCTGATAATATTATTTTATTACTTTACACATATTTTTATTTTTTTTTTTTGAATGTTGCAATTTCGTTCTTTTTTTTCAAAAAAAAAAAGTTAAATTTAATATTTCATCATGACTTTAATTTGTTTTATTGCACTCAATAAATTTATGGTCATGCTAATTTTTATTAATGTTAGAATTCACGTGAACATGAAAATTTCTATTATTTTAATCGAGTCTTGTGTGAACAATGCATTAAATCTATTAAAATTTTTAGTTTAAGTAAAACGACAAATCGTGAGCGTGAAAAGTTAATTTAATTTTAACTTTTAATAATTTATGTGCTTTATATACATGCAAATTTCTCACTTTTATTTTTTTCTAAGAAGAAAAAGTTGACTGTTAAAATTGTAAGAATGATTTCTCGTTAATAAGTTGAGAAATGGTCACGACTCATTAATTTTAGTCAAATTTCCTTAATAAAATATAGTGTTCTGACGAAATTTGAATAAAGTACACATGAGGTGTCATCAATTTCGAGAACTTTCTCGCATGATATGGAACCAGAACATAACTGAATAGAATTTGATTTGGCTCTCAAGAATTGAAGTTCGAAGAACTGGATAAAAGGTTAGGCTTGTGATGATTAGGAAAAAGTCAATATGAAGCTTCAGCGAAAGAATTACCTATATTTTTATACAGGAAAGTCTCCATATAGTGAAATATAAGCTATACGTAATGATTCTATACAATGACAACTCAGTTTCTATGGATCTACAGTTTCTATAGATACTCACTTTTATAATATGGTTTGTCGTGGTCTTAATCTGTTGTTTGATCTTAAGAGGTAGGTTGTAGATCACCAATCCTTTCGATATTTTCTGTCAAATAATCTTGTAGCATTTTTTTTTTGTTGTTTTGAAGATCATGTTGAGGACATTGTACGATGTACGTCATTCTCTGCCAAGCACTTAGCAATCCAGTTTCTTGCATCATCCGTCGTACACTACTGTACCTGTTTCCATACGTAATAATTCGGAGAGCTCTGTTTTGCAATTTTTGTAGCTGGTTAATTTGATCTCTTTTGTTCAGGGACAGAATGGAGCTACAATAGTCAATGTTTGATCCGATCATGCATTTGTAGAGCGTTAATCTAATGGTTGCTGGAATCTTTTAACGGTTTCTTTTGAGAAAACCAGCCATTTTTGACATCTTTTTCGTTACATGTTCTGCATTCTGTTTCAACTTTAATTCCTTATCTATAATAACTTCTAAATATTTCATTACATTGACTAATTCAAGCTCAAGGCTGTATCTCTATGTCATTCGATACGGTAGGTCATGGCAAGTAAACGGTGGCTGATTTTGGCCGAAAATGAATGTTGGGCGTCAATTACTTAAGGCCAAGTTAATGTCTGAAATTGGCTGTCTGTGACCCCTTTATCTGTTATTCCTCTTTCATAATATTATTTTGTTTTATGTCATTATTGCTAATAACGGCAGATATTAGAAATATTACTAATTAGGAACTTTCCTTCAATTATTGCAAACCCATTAGATTTTTTTTTATTTTAAATTTAATATAATACTAAAAAAAATATAATAATAATAACAAAAGAAAAACCAAAACCTGATCAATATTAAATGCATGTTACAACACAAATCTTATAAACATTCTCTGGAACGTGCCGCGCACCACGACTTGTCTGGAATAGATACAATTACAATATTGAATTTATGTCTGGAAAACATAACGTACTGTTTTTTTATTTTATAATTTTTTATTAAAATTAAAATAAAAAATAAAGGTAATAATAAAAATAATAAAGCCAATAATATTAAGGAAATGTAATAATAATAAAAAAATATCTCAATTTTATAGATAAAATACAACGAAAAAGTACAATTTTATTAAAAAAATACCATAATTTTAACAAGATCTCCATTGTGTATATCATTACGATTGATCGTGATCTAAATAATGAATATTGGACCAAAAATATACATGATTAACAAATGTTTTTGGTTGATTTTTTTTTTGAAATTAATCGATTATTGCTGTAAGATATGGGTTGACCAGGATTTGCAACTGTATGATTAACTTTTAAATTTAAAACAATAACAAATTACTTTTTAACATGTGTTGAGTTATGAGTTTTAAATTAATTTTATATTATAGGAAATTCATTCAAAGTATATTTTATTCATGCTATTTTAAAGGAATTCTTTTAAAAGTTTGAATTTTAATTGACATGTAGGTCAATTTATTTGTGCGATGGAGGTCAAAAAAATTGTAAACTGTGATTTGAATAGAAAATTAAATTATTTGGACATTTAATTGTAGTATTTGAACTTAGAGCCATGTTTGTTCTATGCCTTGAGATGCGTTGGCTCAATTAAAAAGTGAAAGTCATATGACCAATTTTAAATTCTTCGTTTGAGGAAGTGAAAGTGAATTTTCTTGATTCTGTAGGTAGAATGAAATCTTAGTTTCGATCATAATTAAATTTCATATAAAGCATAAAATGATCACAATCAGTCATATCAAAGCTAGTATGTGGTCTTTTTCAAATCATGCATGATTTAGACCTCTTATTAACCTGCTGCTCTTAAAAATTCCTTCTATTATTCAATCTATAAATTTTCGTTTTTATAATAACCGTAATATTACCAATAATAACAATCAAATCCACTCACATATTCTACCACTTGCGTTCACAACAATAATAATAATAATAATCATGATATCTAAAATAATAATTTGTTCAATAGCTGGCAGTAATATGAATTTGATTGCATACCACAATTCCTTTAAAGTTATTATTATTATTATTATATTATTAAAATATTCCTATTAATATTACATTCGCTTTTGTTTAAAATTACATATCTCCAATATTCATCTCTTTATATTTAAATTATTGCAAATATTTAATTTATTTACTTACTTAAAATATTCACGAGTAAGGTAGTTAAGCAGTAGTAGTCAAGTATGATAATTATGCTTATCAATTTTAAAAAGCGACAAGTACTATGACGACGACTACTTACTTTTTTTTCAATTCATATAAAAAGTAAAGTAAAGTAAAGTAAGGTAAATGTGCTTACTTACTTACTTACTTACATACATATGTGATATGTGTACACCATTAATGTAAGTAAGTGCAACTGTCACTTTGTTTTACATGTCTTTTAACCATTTAATAATTTTACTGCATTTAACAATTGCACTCATTAGATTACTACACCACACATTTTTAAGGTTGTACTAACATGATGTGTGTGTGGTAATGTCTTTTGTGAAATGGGGATAAAATGGGAGGTAATATCAGTTTAAATACAGCTTTCATTCGATTATAATTATTATTTTTTACTGTTATTACTCTTGTTGTTTTATTATTATTGTTATTATTTGCATTTGAATAAACATACATGATGTTGCTTTTAATTGTCGAGGTAAGATTAATGTTGACAGTTTTCTTCTGGTTTTGTTTGCAAAACATGTAATCGATATATTATTGTTTTATACTATATTTTTTCACTGCGTTTGTCGATTCTTTTGTTATTACATACATGACGTTTTTTAATGTGTGTCATTAGGTCCTACTGTTTAATTGTCGTGTTAGGAAATCGTTGAAATTGAATTGAAAGGTAAAGTTATTTTTTTTTATTGTGATAATAGATTTACATGAAAATGAAAGTTGCGTAAGAGCTTACTTTGTAATGTAGTTGTCATAGATACCTTACGTCATTGTCTGAAGGGTCCAGATACGATTTCAAAACTTATCGAACCCTTTTACGACCAAAAGAGAACTTCGACAAGGTGACTTACTTTCAGCTCTGCTATTCGACGTGGCTTTGGAAGGTGCAATGAGACGTGCTGAAATCAAAATATTTTTAACAGGTCTGACACAGATCTCTGGTTTTGCTGAAACTTGACCCTTTAGCAATAAACATCGGCTACTGAGTGGGTGATGCCCTCTTATAATCATGATGACTCAAATTTCAGGTCACTCCGGAGATTTCTCCCAAAACCACCAATAAAATCTGATCGGATCATAAACCAATAGATTTCAAACCGCATTCTTAACACATTGAACTCAACAACTAACAAAAGATAATTAATTAAATGTTAATTTCATTTCAACTACAAAACCGTATTATTACCCTTTTGACCGACAAATTATTATCGCTACAAGGGGTTAAATACCCAATAAATCAACACATAAATTAACAATTCTTTCCACACATTTGTATGCGTCTGGCCTTCAATTATTTTATCATTATTCGTCCACTTTTAATTTTTTTTCATACAATTTTAAGTGCATTTTGACCACAAATTACATTGATTTGTATAAAAAGATCAAACTCTTAATAAAAAAAGGTCAAAAATGCATCTTAAAATAAGATTCTTATTGAATGTGAACGTTTTACCTTTAAACCATTTTTTGCATACATAACATGAATTATGTGTGAAAATGTAATCAAATAATTTATAAAAAAAAAATTACAATTATAAAAAATCGTGTAAGACAATACAAACTGAGATTTTTTTTTTATTTCATTGAATTGAATTGTATTGTTAAATCATGTGAAATTTCTGATCCATACAAAAATGTGATACAATTGAAATTGAAAATTTTGATTATTATTTGTTATTAATATTCGTAAATAAACTTAAAATTTAAATTTAAATTAAAAAAAAAAATTATAAAATTTAAACAAGGTGTAACAAATTAGTATATTGATAAAATAATAAGATAATAATTTGAAAACATGATCAAGGTTAAGGTTGTTTGTTTATCGATTATGATCTGGATGTTTAATGTAAAATGAGCAGAACTAACTGTAAAAAATAATTTTTTTTATGGTTATGTTTTGTAATAGAAAAGTAAACAAAACATAAATAAGTAAATAAATAATAGTCAATATTAATTGAATTTCCCAATCAAATTATTAATATTTTTTTTTTTGTTAATATTGAAATTAACTTGATTTTAAGATTAGACTTCTAATGTACATTGAATATAAAAGTAAATCTAATTAAAATTAATGTTTTTTTTTTGCAATAATAAAAATAATAATAATAATAATAGCAAAGATATTGAAAGAAAAGAGTCTCGAAAACTAGAAGTTTCAATAATGCACGCGATCAAATTTAGGCTCATGATCATTATTATTTATTTATTGTTATTGTTATTATTACTATTATCATTATGTTTTGTTTTTTTTTTGTTGTATTATAATGTAAATCATGTAAAAAAGCAACATTATTATTAGCGTTTTGCTTACATTTTATGGGTTTCAAGGAAAAAATACGCTTTTGAGACCACTTTCATTTTATGTGTGGGTGTCTCATAGAAATTTAATATGAAAAGACTAGTCAGAAGTTATCAAGGACCTTGACAGCCTCGATAAAGGGTTTATCTGACCCCCTGCACCCTGCCCGACACGTTCCAGGTGTCATTAACGACTTTTACCCTGACTTTTACATTTTTTGCTGTTTTTTAACTTTTTTCTTCGTGTAAATCACAAAATCAGCTCTCAGCGCCCTCTGGAGGGTCCAATCAAAAAAACCTGATACAAGTGTCTGCATTTTTTCATTCCCTATCGATCTGTATGCCCGTCAATGACTTTCTTTTCTTGGAAAATTTATCAGTAAAGTATAAAAACCGACCTAAATTTCGGAAAACCGCCAACAGCACCCTCAAAAGGATCCTCTGATGTCAAGCTTCTCACTGGAAGCCTCGTTAAAGAAAGTTTTCTGATTTGTAGATCATTATTGACGATGAAACTTTTTTTTGTACAAATTAAATTGTGGAACGAAAATTGTAGAACGTATTTTTAAAGGTTGATTTTTTAAGAAAATCCAAGATAAATATTAAAAAATTAATCAATGAGCGAATGAGAAAAAAATTGAACAATAGCAACAATTGATGTAAATTAAAATGCACTTTCATATATCCTTCAATTTCCCTTGTCACATTTTTTCTCTTTATTTTCATGTTCCACAACTTAAAATTGACTGAATACAATGTTTTTTTCATTGTAATATTATGAAAAAGTTCTTGACTCAATTCACTTTTTCTGTCTTTTTTTCAATATTCATAGTTCAGGAGCAACATTGTTTGATTAATCATTATTAAAGTCAGTCACTCATTGATTATTTATGTGTAGGATACGGCTTTTCATTATTAAACTCTACATTATAACATTGTCGTGCCTTTAAATCAATTTTAACGCTCAATTTTGGATAGAATCGTATCATAATGGCTTTTTACCGTAATGGAGCGTGCAAATTATGATTTTATTCATTAATATTCTATTTTTTTTTTACTTTGAACAGAAATTTCATTATTCAATTACGAATTAAGAAAATCGAAATTCAAAGAAATCCAATGCAACCCAAACTAATAAAAAATTTTGATGAGTGCTCAAATCATCAAAAAATAACCTTAGCGTAAAATGCAAAAGTAAATGCATTTTTTTCATTTCATTTCATTTCACATTAAATTTTATTTTATTTCATTTAAATGTTGATACAATAAAATGATATTATAATAATATTTTCCTACTGCATTGGTCCAAATTTTACATTCGTGACTTATAAATTGGACACAAATTTAACTAGCAAAATCTTTTTCCTGCATTAAAATGCTTTAAAATAATAAAATTTAGAACATTAACCTACATTTAAATATTTTTTGTTTAAATATTCGCATGTAAGTTTTTAAAACTAATATTTTTTTTTATTTTAGTGCAGTGATTTCACATTTATTTGCATCACCATTAAGCATCAATCATTAAAACGTCGCGAACATGGAATGAACCAAAAACACAAAGAATGATTCAAACAGTGAATGAAAAAAATTCACGATCAAAGAATTCCATTTAAAATTTAACTTCAAAAAAACTTGGTTAACAAATTATTATGTCAATGTTGAGTGATTTCTTACTTTGATTTTAAATTTCAATTTTTGTACACGGGATTTCGGTAGCTCCATTTTTCAACATTGACATATAGGTCAAAGTGTTGCAATTTACATGAAATTTTTGTGAGACAAAGAATGTGATTGTTTTATTTTTTTTTAATGGTTATAATTGATTGATCTCCATTTGTAAGTTTTGTGATGAAATTTCAGTTTTCAGATCAAGGAAAATCAATGCGAATAGAGATCGAGTCCATTTAATTGAATTATTTTATTTAAATAGAGAAATATCAATTTGAAAATGTAACTTAAGAGTGTCCAAATAATGTAACAAATGTTTAAAGTTGCAATTTTGATTAATGTTGACATAATGATTATTTTCTCTTTGGGCGTTTATTTTCTTATTTCAGTGTATGAAGTTGATTGGGATTGTTATGAATTGTAGGTTGTGCATGTGATTCACTTTGCAAAGAGTATTTCTTGGCTTGGCGCTTCAAGAGCGATATTTGACGATTTTAAGAAAACGAGCATTCAAATTCTCTGTTAACGTCTTTGAAAAAGTGACGTCTTATTCAAGTGACATTTAACTCATTCGCGTCATCCGTTGCGTCAACGCAACACCTGCTTTGAAATCACTTTTCTCGTTCAAATCCAAAAATTTCTTTGTCAATCTTTTTTAGAGTCTTAATTTAATATATTTTTTTTTAATTTAAACAGTTGAATTGTTCTTGACTTCAAACCAAAAACTAAATAATTATGAGCTACACTTTTAAGAAAAATCGCGTTTTTTTCATTCTCGTATTTTATTTTGGCTCTCCTGTAAAATTTTTATATGAAATCAGAAATTTTAATCGAAGAGAAAAATCTTAATTTTAACCTAAAGAATAAATCATAGAAGAACTTTTTGTTCAAAACTCAATATTTCTAAGAGCGGCGTCGAATGAGTAAAGCCAAATAAACTCCAACTTTACTTTAACAAGGATATGTCGACATATGTTGGGCTATGTTGAATTTAGCTCAAATTACGAAAATAGTATCCATGTGATTCACAAAATATAGTTTTTTCAAGAATTGAAATAGCGACAAGAACAACCGCTACCCTATACCTGTACCTGTAAGCATCCAAACTGACGTATCAGGTGGTTCTAAGTCCAGTAAGGCCAAAAAACTTAAGTCCAAATAATTTCTACCTGAAAGATGAATAAAAATTCCCAATGTTTGGTACTTAAGGATCATGAAATTTTCTCCATTGTGGTCACTGGATCGTGTGACTTTGAAAATACAGCTGACACTGAAGTGAATTCATTTCATTGAAACATTAAAATAACATTTTATTGACAATAAGTTACCTCATAGTGCTGAAGCATAAAGGAAAATAAACAACTACAAAACATACATTTAAAACATTTCACATTATTTATTCATCGATAATGCTCGAGGAGGTACACAATAAAGAACACACCATAAATCGTTAATTTGGTTGTTTGCTAGAAAGTGTGGGCATATCAGTCGATATTAAAATGCATATCTCTTTTCAATTTAACATGCATGCATGGATAGAAATACTACGTCTCAATACTTTCATTGTTATGTTCTTACATTTCTTACAATTACAACTGAGAAACTTTAAATGCAAAAAGTGCATTATGTTGTCCAGACACAATATTTATAATAAATAAATTATGAACCACTGATAATCTTATTTATTTTTTTTTTGCATTGAATAATAATAATAATTTAATAAGAATAGTAATAAAAGTAATAAATTTCATGGTGATATTGTTCAGGTTGAATGGCGTCAAGAAGGCAAGCAAAGACAATGCAGAAGCGTGGATGTAATTGAATTATCACATTATGTCAATTTTGAATGGATTAATATTAAATTAAATGTAGTATGATTTATGAATTTAGATTAATAAAAGCCTTAAATGAATTTCATTTCAAAGAAGGTAAAATATTTAAAGGGAAATTAATTGCATTATTAAATTTTAAATGTAAACAGGAATCAAAGGAAACCACAATGACAAGGCACTGAAATGAAATTAAAGTTGAAGAAAAAAGCGGAATATTAATGGTTCAGCCTGATTTAAACAGCTTTTAACATAAAACTATATTAGAATGTAACGTAGTTTATTATTATATTTGACGTGTTGCCTCAACAACGAAGAAAAAATAAAAGTTTTTATTTAAATTTTATTGTGGCTTGAAAGTTTTACATCAAGTTTCCAAATAAATTTAACACCAAAAGAAAAGTTTATTTTTAAAATAAAAAATTTATGGGTTGACTTGCAATTTTTCTCCTAGAAATCTTGGAATTTGTTGAATTCCGAAGCGTTCAGAGGAAATTTCCTATTATTGAATTCTCATATTATGATATTTTCTTGTAATAACTCATGATTTGTCGCAAATTCAAAAAAAAAAGAAATCGCATTAACCATCAAAATACTTAAAATATTTGCTCATGTTTCATACTCAACATTAATTTTGAATACATGGAAGAACAAAAGACCATAAACCACATAAAAAAAAGTTTTGTGCCATGCACCAAAATTTTCCATGAACGTAAAAAAAAAATTACAACGAGCTCTCTATTTCACTGATATATAAAATTTATATATTCAATTTTTAGTCTAGTTTATTTCCTAAAACTACAATGAAATGACGAAAAAAAACTATATCAAAGAAAAAATATGTTGAGTATTAACGGTAAACAAGGAATAAAAACGTTTATTTATCAACCAAAATTTATGTTAATCTTGTTTTATGTTTGTTTTTGCTGAATTGTCATGATTTTAATATAAAATAAATAAACAAAACCAAATAAATATGGATATAAATGTAATATGATAAAAAAATTTAATTTAAATGGGAATGGAAGAAATGAAATCAATCTGTTTGTTTTGATTTTTGTTAAATTACATTTATGAGGATTTTTTGGTAAGAAATTGTATGAAATGCGGGCGCTTTTTGATGAGAATGGAAATTTTTAAACAACTGTCTTCTGTTTCTGACGTCCGAGCTACACATGCTGAGTCAACTGAACGTCAATGAGAGTGAAGAAGCTCGTGTATGGCTTTCAATTCTCGTAATTTCCTTTTTATTTTTTGAAAAGCCTCCCAATTATCACACAAAACAATAAAAATATTCACAAATTCCCTTAAGCTCATATCCAAATTATTATTATTCTGTAAATATATTGCTTAGCTTCTAAATGTTTGTTTATTTTTTTTTTGTTACATTTATCGAAATAGTTCAAGTAATATTACTTTGTACCAATTCTGGTTACATTTACATTTGATTGTTACAATTTTGAATTTTGTGGTTAAATTTCTGCCATTTCCTTATTTGATGTTTGTTATAAATTTTATTTATTGTGATTGTAATTCCTTACCTTTAATTCAATATACCAATAAATAATAATTTATTTTTGGTTTATTAGAATTTAATAGATTTGTGCCATATACGGTTGGATTTAAATGAAATTTCTTTAAGTAAGTAACCAGTCAGCTCCATTTGATGACGTCAAATATTATTACGCAATATGTTATCATTAGATTATGCGATAAAAATTAAATTCTCAGAGAAAAATGTGTTACATTAAAAACAAAAAATGAGAATGAATGAGAGTTTGTGTTGTGAAATCAATTATTTTTTGAGTGACAAATTTGTAAAGACACCGGTTTTTATTATCATTAAAATAAAAATGTCGCAACTCTCAAATAATCCAAAAATTTGGTCTAAGTTCCAGAAAGTTCATCCAAAAACAGGTCAAATTCATAATTTTAGAATACAAGAATTGACAGAGGACTTTTATGAAACAGCGTTAAACCTTTTCCTAAATGACTTTAATCGAGATGAGCCGATTGCCAAGTCATTGGACTTATCAAATGACTTACCATCGATAACGGAATTATCTGATTTATGGATAAATACATTTAAGGAAGGTGTATCATTGGCTTGTTTTGATGAAGATAAAAATACGTTGATTGGAGTGAATGCTTTACTTATTGAGACTGGAGATGAAACATATTCAATTAAAATTCAAAAAGCAATTTGATGCCAACATGTATATCGCTAAAAAAGTGGATATCAAAGCAAAATATGGAGTCGATCGATATTTGGGTGCCTTTGGATTGGTTGTTCATCGTGATTATCGTGGCCTTGGATTGGGAACTGAAATCCTCAAAGCTCGAATTCCGTTATGTAAGTTTTTGGGATTAAAAGTCACTTCAAATAACTTTTCTGGAGCTGCATCTCAGAAATGTGCTCAAAACGCTGGATTTTGCACCGACATTTCTGTATCTCATAAGGAACTTGCAAAAATCGGTTACGATTTTGAAAATGTCACGGAAAACTGCATCAAAGTGATGTCACTTCAAATAAATTGAAATAAAGATAACAATTTTAAAACAAATTACATGTCAGTTTTCTGTTAGTACTTGTCTTAAAATGCATAAAACATTGCACCAAATACTTGAATTTAAAATAAAAAGAACCTTGCTCACACACACTCACTCACCAGCGCATTACAATAATTTTGTTCGTGACTTTGATTTGTAAGATAAGCAACAAAATGTGAACAAAAATAGACAATTGGTCTATATTTCTTTTTTTTCAAAAAAAAGTGCAGGTAAATGAATATTTTTTTAATAATAATAATAGCAAAGTGTGCTTTAAAATAAAAAAGATGAAACTCCCACATAAATTTAATTTTTTGTCAGTTAAGTACACGAGCTAGTCATGGTGTCAAAAATAAATCATTCTACAATGTACGTATAAATACAATTTTAAAATAAAATAATGCATTTACCTCTTAAAAAGACAAAAGTTTGAAAAGTTGAAGAACCTAAAATCGATTAAATGTAAAAAAAGTTGTAAATGGAGTCAACTACTTCAAAATAAAATTAGGGTGCCCATATTTTGACAATTCATAGCAAAAAGGCATACCTTAAAATTAGCGCCATGCTTCAAATGTGTCGCATTTTGGAACTATGCAAAAATTTTGAATTTATTAACTTAACTCAATTAAATATTATCATTCTAAGCATTATCACGACCCAAATCAAGTCGATCGAAATGAAATAGTAGAACAAATTCCTGTACATACAAAATTTGTTAAATTTGAAAATCTATTTTACGATTCCTTTATACATAGAAAAGAAAGATATGAAATGTCGATGATATATTCCATTACTCTTATTATTATTATTATATTACTTTGAACTAGAAACAGTAACAATAAAATGCCAATTTTTATAACCGATTTCAATCACGCGATGTAAAATGAAACAATGTAACGATATCTATTTACATTTAACAAAACAAAAAATTCGACCTAACAATTGTTTTTTTTTTCAAAAGCATAGTATTTGCAAATAAATCAACAAAAGATAATCATATCGACAGGAATTTGTCTCCATGTACATAAATAGAACGAAATCCGTCTGATGTACAAATTTCCTTACATCGTGTAAAACATTGGAAAGATTTTCCAGCGCATCCTGAATCAGCTGATCCTCTAATTGGTTACTTTCCGTTAAAGCTGTTTCTTTGCCATCACATAGCTCAAGTACTGTTTTTAACGAAAAGTAACTTAAACGACAAGGATTTTGTTTACTTGACAACAGTAATGCGCAGGTTTAGTCGTTAGACTGGAAAGTGACTTTTAAGGGTATAAAAGGTGATGTTAACTTCCAATTTCAAATTTTTACTCGGGAATCGCTAAACTAGTTGCACACCACAGTAGCTAGAAAAAAAAAATTAAATAAATATCTTTTATTTATTTAAAATTATTTTTGGACTTAGAAAAATTTTGTCAAGTCTCTAATATTATCATAAAAAAAATTGTAAAAAATTTTGAAAAAAATTAAGAGACTTTGAAAAAGAATAAAATTAAAAAAAATCCAAGTCTTCTGATAATCTGATAATAAAAGCATATCATTAAAAAAAAATAAAATATTAAATTCGTGGTAAAAATTACAATTTATTAAATGGAAAGTATGAGCACATACAATTTCGATTCCATGTTAAGTTATAGACCGAGTCGTGGATTGCCAAGCCTAAGATCGCCAACGCGTTCAATTCTCGGGTCAGATAAAGAAAGTATAAGTGGTCGAAGTCGTAAAGGCAAATCAAGGCAAGGATTATTATTATTATTTTATTACATCAATGGATTAATCTTAAAAAAAAATTAAAAAAATATTAAAAGTTTAAAATTAAAAATGTGTTTAAAGTGGATTAATTTTTTCAAGTAATATCAAAATAATGAAAATTAAAAAATTATTTTAATGATGGATAAAATCAAATCTATTGTATTTTTCGCATCCTAGAAGTGAAAACTTAAAATTAAATTCAATTTTTTGATTTAAAAACAATTATTTTAAGAACAATTTTATTAAAAAAAAATTTTTAAAAACTAAAAAAAAATTTAAAAATTAAAGAAAAATTTTTTAAAATTAAAGAAAAATTTTTAAAATAAAAAAAATTTTAAAAATTAAAAAAAAATTTAAAAATTAAAAAAATAAAAAAAATTTAAAAATTAAAAAAAATTAAAAAAAATTTTAAAAATTAAAAAAAAATGTTTTTTTAAAAGATAAAAAAATCTTTTGGTGAATTTCTTGCAAAAATTTTTTTAAGAAAATTAAAAGAGTCAAATGAAAAAAAAAATTAAGAAAAACTTCTAATGGATTTTTCATTTCAATATTTTTTTTTAATATCTATATTATCCCTAAAAATTATGAATTGAAATTGAAAGAAATTTTCATCACAATATTTAAAAAAAATTTTTCGTATAAACTGAGTTCATTTAAAAAATTAAAGTTTTAATAAAATTTTTGTCTGAGATCGGAAAATAAAAAATTTGCTTTTTTTTAATTTTTAACGGTTTTTTAAAATTTTATTATCTAAAGCTAAATTTCCAAAACAAACATTTAACGGTTTTTTTTTAAATTAGTTTCTGAAGTCAAATCTGAGCTAAACGTTTTAAAAAATTATTAAAAATTAAAATTAAAGAAAATCAATTTTAATGTTTATCTGATCATTTAAAAATATTCAAAATTCTGAATTCAAACTAAGTTTATGTTTAAAAAATTTTTAAAAAATATGATAACTGGCAGCTAACACTAAAAGCAATTAATGCTTTATGACTCATTCTAAACATTAAAAATCTTGCATAATCATCATCCAATTCAAAATATCTCAAAATGTCTTATGCATGTCTGAACATTTAAATCAACAGTAAATTTAATGCAATTAACACTGTAACTTTAAATATCCATAACTTATCCTTTAATTCTACGTAACCAGTGTTAAAATAACAGAATTCATATTCTATGTCTGTTGTTATAGCTACTAGACCATGACATTCATGTATTTTTTGTTGTACGTACAAAAATAAATACAAAAATTTATGAATGAATTTCAAACATTTTATGTATGAGTAACAAGGAAAAGTTGTTTAATAAAAAGTGAAATAAAATGCGTAAGCATAGTAAAAACGTGATTTATGGTTGTCAAGGTACAATCAAACAATACAACTCAATGTAAAAAAGGAAATTTAATAAAATTTTCTCATTTTTATGTTTTATGAGTGAAAAGTGAATTTTTTTAGTGAAATAAAAGTGAAATTTAGTGAATAAAAAATGGATTTAAACAAAAATAGATTTGATTATCTTTCAAAACCATCAACTTCTAGTGCAACATTAGATTATATGCCGTAATTTGTGTTTCATTTAATTTAATATCCTTTTATAATAAAAATTTTGTTTGAAAAAATTTTTCTTAACGATTTGAAATTAAATTTCACAGAAAAATGTCATCAGGTATAATAAAAACGGATCCAACTCTGTATAAACGTCGTACAGTTACAAGTTACACAGATTACGCATATCGTGAAGCAATGAATCGCTTAAAGAATCTTTTATCTGAACCCTACACTCCTCCAGGACAACTCACTACAATTTACCAACGTCCAGTTTTCGAGTCAACCAGTTCATTTGCTGCCACATCACCTCATTCGCATCACACATTTCCCGGTCGTCCATCCATGCAAAAACTCAGCAAATTTTTCCCAGGGACCAACATTTTACGAGCCAGCGGTTACTCACAGCCCTGTCATTCGATAGACACTCCATCAGTTCATGAACTTCCTTGTTCACAACAACAAAGTAATTATGGCGCATCAAACGAACAATCGAATCAAGAGCTCTTGCGTTTCATTGAACGTCAAGAGAATTACATTAAAAATATTGAAAGGGATTACGATCAAAGTCGTGAGGAAATGAAGTCAATGAAATTTAAAATTGAGGAATTGATGCATGAAAATGAAAATTTACAGCGGATGGCAAATGATTCAGATTCTGAGGCAGATTACGGGAAGACTCCGACAATTGTGTTGGAATCAAAGATTACTCAATTAGAAGCACAATTGTCGCAAGAAAAAATTGAGGTGAAGAGATTAAAAGAAGATAATGCGAGTTTGAAGCAAAAACTTGCAACTGGTGAGGGTCTCGAAGTGGTCGAAAAGTACAAATACAGATGTGATGAATTGCTGCGTGACAAACAACGACTTGAGGATGAAGTGCGAAGATTGGAAATTAAAATTGAAAGTATGCGAAGTTATGAATCAAGTCACTATTCAAAATCGCTTAGGGATTCGGATTTGGGTGACATGGGAATCGAAAAATCTCATTTGCAGCTTGAAATCAAAAGATTGAAGGTTGTAGTTTTTCATAACAATGTTTTTAATATTTACTCAAATTTATATTCAATTTTAAATACAGGATGACCTTGAATACCAAAAAGAACGTTACGAAAGTTTACAGAATGAAATGACACGCCGCATTGCCGAAGAACGGGAAATCGCATTACGAGGATCTTCTCATAGCAAAGTATTACATTTAAAATTTCATTAAATCTCTCAATTTTAGGCCATATTATCATTTGGCTTTAAATTGAGATCGAACATAATTTTAAATCAATTTCAATTTTAGTTTGAGCCCATCACATGCTCGGAAGAGATAAGCTCTAAATGGGAATATGCCTCAAAGCTCCAATACGAAATTGACAGACACAAACGTGTCGAGTCCGACTTGAAACGTGAAATAAGTCAAAAGAACATTTTCATTGAGGATCTCAAGGCAGAATATCGTCACAAAATTAAAAATTTCCAGACAGAATTAATGGAGCTTAACACGATTCGTGATACATTGGAATCAGAAAATAATCATTTGAAGTAAAAATCACATTCAAATAATTGAAATTTAATTTTATTTTCATTGTAATTTATTTATAGACTTCAATTAGAGCGCCAAGAAAGACAAGCTCAAGCCGATACAACCCGCTTAAACAATGAAACTGCCTCATTAAGACAACGCCTCGATCGAGCAGATGCCGATCTTGCACATGCACGTCGTGAGCAATTACGATTAAATGAACAGATTTCAGTTTTGGAGAAGGAAGCAAGTCTTTAATTTTATGTTAAAATTCAATTTTTTATGTAATGAATTTTCAATTAATAGCTTGCCATTAGTGACGCTACCCGTGATACAAGTCATCGACCAGAACTGTCTCGTATCATCAATGATATGGAACACAAGCATGGTGAGTGTGATTTTTGTTTGAGTTTGAAATTTCATTTATTTTCACTTCATACATTTGATATCTTAGAGCAAAAAAAAAAACTTGTAAATACAATAATTTTATTAAAATATTTCTATCATTATGGGTAAGCTATTGAGACCCGGACATTTTTTTTTGGTTTATTTTATGAAAACTTTCTTAAAAAAAAGATTATTAACGACTTTACGACAGTAATTTATTTTTTTTTTAATTATTTTTTGAAATTTGATGAATGAATCAAAGAAGAAAAATTAGCTCAAACCCAATTTTATTTTGAATATCGATTATAATAATAATTAAATCGTGGCGTTGTCAATAGTTTATCCATGAGCTGTTATTGCTAATGCATGTGATGATAATTTTAGAAAAAAAAATATTGTTAGATTTTACACACAAATTTCAAATGTCGTTCGCAGCATCAACAGTTAATGAACTCGAAGGAATGATTACAAGTCAAAAAGAGCTCATGGAAAAACTGACCGCCGAATGTAAAACTTTAACACATAAATTAGAGGATACCACATTAAAACATAAGTACATATCCCAATTTTTTTATATGATAATAATGTAAAATAAATTTGTATTAATTGTTGTGTGTGATATGTGTTTTTTTTTGAATTTTGAATGTACTTCAATTTTTTTTGTACACTTTCAAATTTACAGCACTCAATTGCATGGCTTTCAGTGTTCTATTTCAATTCACTTTTAATTAAAAATTTAAATATTGTGTAAATTTAAATTCTTGGTTTTTGATATAAATATTGTGTCAAATTATATATTTTATCGTTGATCAGGGCCATCGACACCTATGAAAATGAAACAGGGACGCCGAAGCGTGTCCGCTTCACGAATGCATGTAAAACGTTCAATGAAAGCGATGGAAGAAGCTGCTACAATGACATCACTAACTCCACCACTGATCATGACATCGCCCGTAAAAAATCAAACATCAGCAGCAGTGGAAAGTTATTCCGAAACCCAATTAGTGACGAGCACTCCTGCAGCGTTGAATATAAGTCAACACTCGATTCAAGAAGTGCGCAAACAGACGCCTCCACCTCCGGACCAGTCGTCTCCAGTCAAAGTACAGTCATCAGAAAAAGAGGAGAAAGAAGACCACGAGAACATGAGATTGGCACGCAAACAACGATTGGAGGCACGAACGAGAGAATTATTCAATCAGCTCACCCTGCCCTTGGATGGAACGGCTGCAAGCCAAAGCAGTTCTCAAGGGACAGTTACAGGCGTCGGGCAATTTATGACACTCCCTTGTAAATTAAGGGTTAACATAAAAATCTCTCCTAAAGAAACGCTTGACACAGAAACCACGTCAAAAACCAAGAATGATAATATTAATAATGATAAAAGTTTAATTAATGGCACTGAAACAAATATTGAATGTGATAATGATATTATTGATGATGATGATGAAGTAGTTGTTGCTGAAATTGAAGAAATTCCTATTACAAATTTAACCACAGACATCACATCTCCTCAAATAATTCCTGACACAAATGCAAATAATAACTCTAATAATGATCACGAATCTTCATCTCTAACTACAGACACACAAAATAATCCACCTAATGCTGACCAAGACACTGCCTAATACGATCCTTTTAGTAAGCATCCTTATGATTTATTTTAAATTAAATTTTTTTTATAGAATTTTCATTAAATCGTCTTGTGCTTTGAATCATCAATCAACAACTTTCATCAGCACCTTCCATCGCTTTCATTGAACCAGTAATCAACTAGAAATTTTATATTACTACACTGTTTTCTATTATTAACCAATAACTTTCAATCTTTTTTTTTTAAACAAGTTTCTAGGTTTTAATTGAATTTTTTTCTTCAATGTGAAGATTGCACCTGTTTTAAAATTATGGGTCAAATTTTTCCATGCTAGCACTAACTTCAAATTATTATGATTATCCATCTGAAGGTTGATGATTTGATTTTCGACTATGAAACTTTAAAACCAGACAAAAGTTGTGAACGACTTCATTCTCATGACCTTGAGAGTCTCTGTGAGGGGTTGTCAGGCTTTCAAGGCCCTCCAGTCTTTAACTAGCCGATATTTTAATCTAATGTGATGTGACTCAAATTTTTTTTAATCAAATTCAACAAAGTTTTTAAGAATTTAGTCTTTTCAGTGAGCCAACGCTCAGTTAATAGTCAGGTGCGATCTTCACATCGATATGTAATGGTAAATTTACGTAAAGCGGTTGATTCACTTGAAAAATATGTGCACTTTTTTTATTTGTTTTTTTCTAATTTTCCTCATATTACACATCATTCACATTCATAATTTTACATGAAAAAATTTTCCAGAGACGAAACAAAAATTTTAAGACAGACAAACATTGAACTCATGGATCGCTTAAAACAACTCTGGGACTGTTATAAAAACCTAAATCCTGTATTTGATCCAAGTTCAAGTGGATCAGCAGCCCAACAATCTGACACATCTACCATAATTTCTACAATAATTAAACCAGAAACACAGCACAATCATATAACACCATATACAAATTTACCTAACCATAATTGCATGTCAATGTTAAACACTAGCTTTTCATGTCACAACAATCATGATAAAGATAAAAATGATGATCAGAGACAGAACAATGAACCATCAACTTGTGCTTTTCATGATTTATCTAATTGTAATCATGCTAGTACTTCAAGTTACTCAATCACTGAATCCTGTAACAATTATAACAAATTTATTGATATAACTAGTGATAAAAATGAGGTCGAGGTAATAGGTAACATCTTTTAATTAATTTTTTTTTCTCTTTTTTTTCAACCCTCATTACAGGGAGGATATAAGTTCACTTCAAACCAATTTACAGACATTATCAAATAAATTAATTAGCAATCCTTCTATCACATCTGCGCCTTTATCTTCGCTTACACAATCAAATAATAATCCATTAAGTAGTTTTATGACTAATTTTAATATAAATTCTAATAACAATGAAAACGATGATAAGAAAATCAGTAATCAGGAAAATCGTAGTAAAGTTGATAGTATCTTCGATAGTATTATTAGTACAACAGTTGACAATTTGTCAAGTCTAAGTCATTCGCTTACAAACCAAATGAGTACAATGTCGCTTTCAAAACCGAATAATGATAAGATTTTTAATATTGATAGTAGTGGGCAAGATCAGGTTCAAACCAAAGAGCCAAACATTTATGAAGGTTAGAAATGGAAAAATGTCGTCTTTTTTATGTTGCTCCACACAAACACAAACAAAAAACACATTTCATTTTAGTGACACATTTTATTTTCAATCAAAATTCAATTATCAGTTTCATATTTTATTCCAATAATCAATTTAAACCTCTCTTGTAACTCAGCTAATCTGATGCTGTCTTCATGAGTCATTTTCGGCACTTCAATCAATCCTTGCATCAGAGCTTGTCGAACAGCTTCAGCTTCATATTTCAATCCACAACTATTTGGATAATTGAATTTTTGTGTTGCATTTGGAAGAGGCCACTCTTTGACACTTCCATCAATGTCAATCAATGAAACTGCACACCAAAAATCAGTTATTTCAATTTTGCCTTTTGTGCCGTGAATTGTTGCCTTGTTCCCTAGTAACTGCATTCCACTACTTTTCAAGTGAGCTACAGCTCCGTTCTTGAAATGCAATACTTTATCGATTATTACGTCGATTCCATGTTCATTGAAGGCGGCTGTTGCTTCGACTTTCTCGGGAACTTCGTTGTTGAATAAGAAGAGTGCTAATTGAACGGGATAAATTCCAAGGTCGACTAATGTTCCACCTCCAGTGATTTTAGCTTCTGGTCCATACTTGTAATTTAATGGGTATCCGAATTCAGCTTCAAGCAGTGTGAGTTCTCCAAGATTTCCACTTTTTATTTGTCTTTCAATGTAAGTGTATGCAGGGAAGAATCTTGACCAAATTCCTTCCATTAGAAGGAGATTTTTGGATCGAGCATATTCAAATAAGTTTTTGGTATCACGGACGTTAACACAGAGAGGTTTCTCACATAATACATGTTTTCCATTATCTAAAAATAGCTTGGAGAGTTTGAAATGCTCAGAATTGATGGTTCCAATGTAGACAACATCTGTATTGTGAAAAAAAATTATCATGAAATTAATTTTTGTTTATAATCTCTCGTTTTTTTTTTTAAATAGGCTGTTCCAAATATTTGTCTGCATTTCACTCCAAACCCCCTTAATCATTAATTTCATATGAAATTTTTTAAAAAAATTTATTTGAGTATTTTATGAATCGAAATTCCTTATCGACTGATCAATTCTACAATTTTTGCATTTTCCCCTATAAACTGAAAAAAGCAAATGCGAAAACAAAATTTGGAATGGCCTAAATTAAATTTCGAAATTTTTTGAATTGTAATTTTTTCAATTATTCAAAGCTTTTTTCATTTCTGGAACTTACCAACATTTTTATCCTTCGCCAAAGCTTCATACCCTTCATAGACCGCTCCAATTGAATGCCGATCAGCGAATTCCTTGGCCTTTTCAATATTACGAGCTGCAACTGCTACCACTGAATGCTCTTCACGTGAAAGTGTTGATAATGCAGTTACAAAATCATGGGAAATATTTCCAACACAAGCGATTCCCCATTTAAGTAACATTTTGATTTTTTTTTTTACTTAAAAATTAAAATTTTTAAAAAACAAAAATTTAAGCCGACACGTATTTTATGTGTCACTGTTCAAGATCAAATGAGTGAGAATTTTTAACTTTTATTATCTTATCAAAATTCTATGATGATACGTAAATTTTAAGAGTAAATATTAACATTTCTCTCCTCAAATTTATTTGAGTTTTACTTGATTCAAAATAAAAACAAAACTCATGTTTTTCACGCATGTGCTCAATTCAATTTTGACCGTTATACATTTTGGAATCATACATACATTTTTACACTTTAACAATGCTTTTTATGATTATATTTTTTTTAAATGTAATTTTCGGAATATAATTTTTCATTAATTTACTTAGCACCAGCACGATCAACAGTCGTTGAGCAGTCACCAAGAAAACATGCACCACTCAGACGCATTGACAGTCAAACCACAATCCGGGCAAGTCCAACAAGAGAAGTGTTGCAACGATATAAGTCAACGGATTCCATTCAAAGTGCAAGCGGATATGAAAAGCCTTATAGCAAGCAAGCCGAATACGGAGGAATGGAGAAAGACGATTCGAATGACATGGCCATTGAGGAAAATATCCCAAAAAGTGCATTGTCCAGTTCAAGACGTGGATCAATGTCAAAATCATCGTCTAGGAATGAGTTTGATCGAAGATATGAGTCACCAACGATGCCAGTGGGAACGGAAGGAAAAGTCAATGTCAACGTTGTCTCAAAAACCTTTGAAGTCGGTGGGCTTCAGCGTTCAGAACAGCAACCAGAGCAACAACAACAAAGCTCATACTACAGCAGCACTCCAAAAGACCAAACAGGAAAGACATTTGGATATGAAAAAGCAGACGATGAATATAATAGAGAAAAAGTTGAAGAAAGAAGATTCAGTCCAGAAAAACCACCACTTCCACCATCAGCAATTGCCAGATTGGAATCACCAAGTCGACATCAATCTGATACAAGATACTCACCGGAGGCAAACAGACAAGCTCAACAACAGCAGCAGCAACAACAAATGCCACAATACCAAACTCAATCGCAATACTATGGCCAACCACAACAAGAAACAGTCCAAGATCTCGGATATCAACAGCAAAATGAAGGATTCCAACAACCTTATCAACAAAACCAATATGACGCACAACGATATGAGTACGAGCAGCAGCAACAACAACAGCAACAGCAACAAATGCAATTTCAGCCACAACAACAGTACAGTCAGGGATATCAAGAGATGCAACAGCCAACCGGATATCAAGACATTTCAAATATGCAGGAGCAGTATCAACCAGTACAAGAGCCAAGATACGATGCTGCACAAGAGCAACAGTACAGGTAATTTTTTTTTCAATTGATAGTGTTTTAATTTACAGTTTTAAATTTATTTTTAGACCTGACTATGGTGCAGAATCTCAACAGCAACAGCAGCAATACCCTATCCAACAATACCGAGAATCTGACTATAAAATCCAATCCCAACCTGAACAATCTCAGATATTCAACGCTCCCGAATATGAGCAGCAGCAGCAGTACCAGTTGCCTTCTCAAGACATCGTACAGCAACAGCAACAACAACAGCAATATCAATCCCAAGATCCAGTTGGATCATACGCCCAACAGAACCTGTCTGGAATGCAGACAACTCTTGTTCCGGGCCAATATCAGGAATTCGTTGATACATCAGGATACGTTGAATCGCGACAAGGCCGAGATGCTGAGAGCACTTTGTATCAAGCACCAACAGGAAGCATGCGAGACAGTCCAACGCTTGATCAACGATCACGCCAAAGTCCAACTAGTTTCCAAAGGCAACAATCACCCACCAGTGGTAGCGTCACATCCGCAATTAAACAACCAGAACCAACAGCTTCAACACCACAACCAGTCAAAAAATCACCCTCACCTCCAGCACAAGTTACAACAGAAGTCGTACCACCAGTTACCCAAATCAGTCAGACCATTCGAAAGGAAGTGCCGTCTCCAAGCACAACCTCCACCGCAAGACGCACTCGTCCACCAAACTTACGTTCGGTTACAGCAAGAGCTAGGGCAGCCGCGAGTTCACGTGGAGGCAATCGATAGTTCGATTGATCAGGATGTCATTATGACGATTTCCAGTCCAAGTCTATTTAGTAGCAATAGCACCGATGAGTTTACAAACAACAATGATTCAACTTTTTCTAGCACAGACAGTTCAAGTGAAAGCACAATAACGATCACACGTAAATAATCAAAGAGTTAGGATTGTAGAATTGTATAAAAAAATTTAACCATTGAATTAATTGTAAAAAATTTCAAAAAATTCTTTGTAAAAGTGTTAAAAGAAAGCGATTTATGTCTAAAGAAAATTATAAAAAAAAAAACTAAGAGAAATTATGTGCAAATAAAGTATTTAAGCAAAAAATTATTCACATTCACAAATTTAAATAAAATTTTATTCAGCATTTTTATCTTTAATTGTATATCGATTTCCATAAGTCTTGGTCGGATCAAATGGCTCCCATCGACTTGCCGGAAAAATATGTTTGTTCCTTTCATACCATGACCTGAGCAAAACTTTGCCCGCATGAGACTCAACGGTTTCTTTTGACGCATCATTTGTAATTCGAATATCATCGAACGCATCGAATTGGAATAACGGTCCACTCTTTCCTCGGGCTTTTGTCACAATAAAATCATAAAATGTGTAGTGTTGAGGTAGAATTAAATCTTCTTTAACGTACATTAATTGATCAGCTGTAACGGATTTTAGTTCTGTAAATTCAGGTCGACACGTTTCAAGGCATTTCTGAAGGAATTGATAAATTGAATGTCCTTTTTTCATTGTCAGAGTTTTACGATGACCTGATCCATCCCAATAACTGTATGTTATATTGATGTTCTCGTCCTTGAGTTGTGCTTGTTTTGCCTGCCATTCTTGTCGAAGTTTTTCCCTTAATTGATTTTCTTGTTCTTCACGTTCTCTGTCTGGCAGAAATGATGTATCAACATTTGGGTTTTTCTTGATTTTCTTTATGACTGGGGCTTCGTCCTCTGACTTCCAACTACTAGATTTTTTTTCCTCAGACGATTCATTTTCACTTCCTTCATCCTCATCCTCGTCTAAATTGAAGGAAAGCGTTTGAATTTGTCGTTTTTGTTTGTTTTTTAAAGCTTCTTTTGCTTCCAGCAGTTTATTTTTTTCCTTGTACTTTTCTTCCTTTTTGAGGGCCAATTTCTGTTCTCGTTCTCGCACAATGTCCTCTTGCCTGGATTTCATCTCATCCAACGTGACAAGACCAATTGTCGAGGATTTGAGTTGATTTTCAACGGCATCATAATGTGTGGCAAATTTATTTTCGATATTTTTCACTTTTAATTCTTCTTCAATTTTCTTTTTCCTCAACTCAACATCTTGTACCTGGATTTCACGTTTTTTCATTAGTTGCATAGCACGACCCCCTTCGGAAGCCGCTCCTTTGTAGTGTGCCATTTTTAATTTAATTTATTGAACAGCTCTTTTCTAATAAAATTTTAAATTTACTAATTTGTTGAATATTCTGGAAATGTTTTTATTTGTGTTTGTTTTTATTTATCGACTAAATGGATGTCAGTCAATTGTTCGTAGACAATCAAATTAAACAATAAAAATCAGATGTGAAATCCAGGTAGCATAAATGAAATCTGACATGTTTTTATTTTCAATTGCAAGAACTTTACATATTTTTATAACCAAATTTCATTTTTTTTTAATTTTAGCGATTTTTATGAACTTTGCTGAAGAAATCAAATGAAATTTTATGCCAAATTTCAATTCCATCAATAGAAATTTAACCGTTAAATTAATTTGAAATTTGACAGTTCAATTCAAGTAATTTATATGCTTACTGGGCTTCCCTCATTTTGGCCATCACTAGAAAACCGTTAATTTTTTAAAATTCATTAGAAACTGTATTGATCAGACGCTCTGACTGTTTTTTCAATTTTTACACTTAAATATTGTGAAAAAAAGGTGAAAAGTAGTCAAAAATTGAAATTTATTCGTTTATTTGTAATTACCGTGTATTTATTTGTGATAAAACACAAAAATATTAATGAAAAATGGATGATTTTGCTTTGGTAAGTACATTTCATACGGGTGGCTTTGTTATCCCGGGTTTTTATCATAATTGTTAAGCAGGATGTTATTTTTATTGTTTTATAAAAAAAATTCTACCTGAGTCTTATCTATTGTTTTAATATTCAAAGTCCTAATTTAATTTTTTGTGATGATTTAATTTTTTTTTGTATCTTTCTTTGTTATTGTAGAGAATGTTAGAAAAAGCTGAAAAGCGTAGCAAAGAACTTGGTTTATCAGCACCATCGCCAAGACTTCCCTTAAGTGAGGCAAGAACCAATTCAGAGAATGGCAATGAATCAAATGGGGATAAAGTTGTCTCGTTGAAAAAAGCAAATACAGACAGTTATCTGCACAGCAGTCCTCGGTCAACCACAAAAGTAACTCGACAATATTCCGCCACTGAAAATGGTGGAAGCAAAGAAAATGATGTTGAAATTAATATCACAGCACCTTCAAATGTTCAGGTCTGTTGTCTTCAATACTTTTTATTAATACAATTTAATATTTTTTTTCAAAATAATAGGTTGAAGTTGAAGTGTCTGAATGCGATGTAGATGAACATGGCAATGAAATTCCGGGAAAAATGTTAACTGAAACTTCATCTGAAACCTCATCAGATGTCAAAATTACTGCTCCTCGTGACACACCTCGAGGACATTTACAGCGTTTAGGTGCATTATATGCCGATAAAGATATTTCGTCTCCCATTCATCGAAATGAGGATCGCTTCCATGAAGGATTCAGTGAAACCTCGAAGCCGAAAACAAAATTTACTCGTTTAGCTGCTCTTGCAAGTGAAATTAACAGTTGGGAGGATGATCCATCACATCCGGATTATAAACATCATCGTAAAACGATTTATTCGAATGGAAATGAGGCAAGTCCTCGTAAAGATAATGGTGCAGTTAAAAAAGGACCTGCTCCTTTGCCACCAACTGCTGCAACTGCAAGTCCTAAAAAGCCTTTGATTAGCCCGAAAAAACCGATGGTAAGTCCTCGAAGAGTTATAACCGATTTGTCATCACAAAACGAGAAACAACAAAAAGAAAACGAAGCTACAAGAGCTGGCGCAAGTACAAAAAATCTTCAATGGGATTCAAAAGTGATGTCACAACTGGAATCACAGGGATTTAAACGCCGCGATACCACACATCAACGTCTTGAATTCAATTTCAAGGATTACAAAGGCAATAGAAAGAATCAAGAGGAGGTCAAAAAAGCCCAAGCTCCTGATGTGCCTGATACGAAAGTGTCAACAAGTCATATTGAAGGTCGGGATATGCCAAAAGAAAGACCCAAAACAGTAACTGTTCCATCTTCAAGCAAGGGAATCGTCCAAGGTCGTACTGCAATGTTCGATAAGCCTAAAAGAAAATCTTTCATGGGTAAAGATCCCACTGAATTGTCATTAAAGGAACGTATGGCAATATTTGAGAAAAATAAGGGATCTGCTCCAATTCCAAAAGCACCAATAACATTAGCAGCTCCTTTAAAGAGTACAAAATCAGCTCCTATAAAATCAGTACAAACTCGTGTTGAAATTAATCGAACAAATAAAATAAATGAAGAAGAAGACGAAATTGAAGCCCCCAAACCTGCTTCAATTCAACAATGTAACTCTTCAATTGAGCCACGTGAAATGAAAGGACTCGGTCTCGGCGTGCTCAGTACAGTTGCTAATTTAATGTCAAAAGGTCCCACAATTTCCGAATCAAAAATTGCTAATGAAACTCGGAAACAGAGAGAAGAAGAAATGGATTTGCTCATGAATCGATACAAATACAAGGAAAGCACAAGTGAAAGAAAAAATTCCGTTCCAAAAGCACCTCCATTACCACCAGCTGGTTACCTTTCAAGTCCAGGAAGTAGCTTACATAAAAGGAGAAGTAGTGGTATGTAAAAATTTACGATTGAAATTTCGTTTCTAAAGTTAAATGGGAAAATTCTTACAGGTGATGCCATTGATCAAATTTCACCCGAGGTAAAATCAACTCTTGATGACGTAAAACGTATTCGTGTTGCTCCGCCAAAAGAAGGCCGACTCTATCCAGCATTGTCTGACATTGAATCAGCCAATACCGAATCCGATTTGGAACAATATGCTACAGCTTCTGTTTCAGCCTCAGATGAGGGCGAGCATTTGTTCCAACCGGCGTCGGATAACTACCAACGTTTATCTCAACAGCAATTGCAACGACAACAGGAAAAAGAAAAACGAAAATCTGAAATGTATGATGAGGATGATGACAGGTATGATAAGTTAATTGATTTATTTCTCTTTTGCTTCTGTGCTAATTAATGTTAAAATGCTTTATTGTGGCTGGATCTGTTAAATACTCAAGTAAATTAATCTCATTTCTTGTAATTGAATTAACAATGCACACATTTATATTAGTTAAGATAGTTCTAAGCACTGAAAAAGTACTAAAAATGTATTCTAATTCTAAATTCTGTTAACTTTAATGAAATTATGAGACCAAAACATTTAAGAAACGTAATAGACTGATATGGAAACATAAACAAATCATTTTACAAAGAATTTCACTATAAAATTTGTTAAAAGAAAATAAAATTTATAACATTTCATAGGAATTTATATTAAATTTTATCGTTGATCGGTATTTTTAGTGTTAATTTCATTCAGAAAGGCCAGTTTTGTTTAGTAAACTTCTCCTGTGGGTTCAATTGTCAGTTCCGTGACCTGTGAATCGAAATTTTTTGTTAAAAATTCTCTCGCTCATAAGAAAAATTAAATTACATTGACGTGTGGTGGAGTGCTAAGTAAATACAAAACAGCATCCGATATGTCTTTGGGCATCAAATGCACGAAATTGCTAAACGCACTGTACGGCCCTGCAATTTTCTCAGCACGTTCTGTTTTGACTAAGCCTGGACTTAAGCTCTAGATGTAAATAAAATGAAAATTAGGTCAATTTAAATGATAAATTCTTACCGTGACCCGAATCCTCTTATTTCCGGCAGCTCCCAAGTCTAATCGTATCGTTTCCGTATGATTTGTCACTGCAAACTTTGTAGCTGAATACACATTCGTAAAATTCATTTGCACAATCGGAGTTACATGTCCCTTGACACTATTAATATTAATTATATACGCATAATCTTCATGGGTTTGCATCAATTTGTACGCTTCCCTGGTACAGATAATCAATCCAGTTAAATTTGTATTAATCGCATTGATAATTTCCTCATGTGGCAAGTCGGGTGATAAAGTTTCACCGGGTTTTGTTGGTGCAGCCGCATTATTTATGATGATATGAACTTTTCCGAATGTGGTGGTGATCCATTCGAATGTTGCTTTAATGGAATCAGCATTTGAAATGTCACATTGATGGGCAACAATTTTTCCTGGGACATTTTTATTTTCTTCTGCTAATGCGTGAATGCGATCAATTCTCCGGGCAAGTCCGATTACAGTTAAACCGGCTTTTGCTAAATCTACGAGGATTTGAGCACCGATTCCGGCACTTGCCCCTGTAACGATAGCGATTTTTTCTTTCCAATAGTCCATTTTAGATGAAAAAAAATGAATGTTTAAAGCAGAGATTTCGTGACAAAAGAACTTATTTATAATTTTTTTTCTTATCTTTATCTTGTTTACGCATTCCTTACTCTGTACAGAAATCTTAATACACACAAGCACTGTTTTGTATTCATTCATTCATAACTTGAAATGTGATAGTCGTTAAAAATTTATTATTTTTTTTCTTCAAAAGAATAAAATAAAATGAAGTGTGTTTTGAATATTAACTAACACATGTGCGAAATTAACGACATTTTCTTTTAAAAAAAATAAAATAAATATAATGAGTCAATTGTTTGAGCGATTTCTGTTGAAATTGACATCTGTTTTCATTCAAAAGTGCAATATCACCATAAAAATGATAAAACTGGCCTTCCTTTATCTTAAATTAGGTTAGTTTTAGGAGTAAGATTGTTAGAAATGTCATGTAAAACTTTTAAAATCAAAAAAAAAAATATGAATAAAATTTCTTTTAAATATAACATTTATAAGGGATCTTTCTTTTCCTTGCTATTCTAATTGACTTTTTTTTATGATTTGTTTATGTTTTTCATTAATTTTATTTTGCGTTGCTTTGGTTTCTATGTTTTTCAATTTAATTTTTTTTATTATTTTAACTTTCTTTGAAATTTTGAATCATGTAAGGCTTCAAAATTTACGTATTTTTGTGTGTTTTTTCTAAATTTCCTTGAATTTCACATTGAATGGAAATGGTTGAGGTAAAATTTCTTTTTTTTTTCCTGTAAATATGATTTTTTTTTTCATTTGTGTGACATTTCTGACCAATTTTCCTATTATTTAAAGTTACATGGATTCCACTGACGCTGACGATGAAAATATTTGTAATAGCAGTTTGGGTCGTGAAGTTATGCAACAAGTTACCAGTCGTCGGTCACATCGTCGTGTAAGTGTGATTTTAACGGTTTTTTTTTAAATTTAATTATAATTTTACTTTAAATTTACAGTCAAGTCAAGCTCAAAAAGCGAATCAAAGTCTTCAGAGTTCTGCAAGTGAAATTTCTGATGTCCTTGGTGACATGGACCAATATCTAGAAGAGGCCTTGGACGATACAGATGACGATGATGATGAAAGTGAAGATACCGCAACAACACCCAAAAAGGGTTCAATTTCATCAAACAGCTTTTGTTACGATAAAAATCCGAAAAAGCATGTGCGTTACCAGACCATAGACGAAGAGAGTGACAGTAGTGATGCAAAACCAGTAAAAACTAATCCTGAAACATATAAAAGTCCAGTTAAATCACAACTCACTGTAAATCCATCTGAAGATGACAATATGGTGACATTAGTTCACACAGTAAGTTTTTACCGAAAACAACAAAAACAGGAAGCAACTCCCGTACGTAAAATCACAAAACCAATTAGTGCCATGGATGCTGCAAAGAAAATGGATTTTGATGATTCAGATTCAGATGAAAATGAGTATAACCATTCAAATGATAATCAAGTACAGGAAAAAATTAAAAAATTACTTGATGAAGTGTGTAAACAACAAACAATTATTTCACAAACAAGTCAAGCATTGAATTTGTGTGCAGCCACAATTGAATTTAGTGGATCAACGGAATCGGTTGAAGGTGAAAGGCATTTACTTGTGGCTACGCATCGAAGACAAGCGTGTTTGGATGAGGTTCAGAGATTGCGTGTTGAGGGATGCATTCGTCCGGAAAATGCACCAACAGAAAAAGGACGATTAACAATTAGAGACATAACTGTGCCATTGAAACAGGATTATATTCGTAAATTGGCAACAGATGCAATTAGTGGACATCATTTAGTTTGTTTACTCAAATATAATGAGACAGTGCTAGCAACTAAAACAGTGCCAACGTTGCCAGGATTGTTAGCCGTCAAATTTCCAGATGTCCTGCTCTTGAATAATGTTTATGCAGATTTTAAGGTGAGATTTTAAATTGCAATTCAATATTTTTGTATAACTTAAATATTTTTGATGAAACAGATCACAATGGAAATCTATGGAATGACTGCACAACGCGAGGTCTTACCACATGAAGTCAAATATCATATTGCTGTCGGTAAAAAGGGTTCAAGTAAGATGTTGACACCTAAAGGCAAAAAAGATAATCGGTTGGTAATGCCACCAGTACAGTCACCGGCAGGACCGAACGCTGTCAGAACGCCTGCTTTAATACAATACGGCTTTATAATTTTCTCTTTGAAAGAAATTCAACGTACAACGTGGAGTTTGAACTCAGTAAGCTCTCATATTTTTTTTTTAAATTTATTCCATTTTAATATTAAATCTCTTTTATTTTAATTTTAATAGGTTGGTGGCGTATCTCCATTAGAAGGATCTGTGCATATGCGTGTGAATTGTGAATTGTCTGTCAATATTGATTATCGTGGATTTTTGACAATGTATGAGGATGTATCAGGATTTGGTGCATGGCATCGTCGTTGGTGTCGACTCAAGGGTCATGTTATAAATTACTGGTTGTATCCCGATGATGAAAAGAAAAAAGCTCCAATGGGCACAATTGACCTTCAAACATGCAGTACGCAGAAGGTTGCAACAGCCCCGAGAGATTTGTGTGCAAGACTTAACACATTATTGCTTGAATTTAAACGACCAACACAGGAAACAGATTACGAATCTCTCACAATGACCTTGATGAAGGACTCGAGAGGCAACAGAATTACAGTTACACGGTAAGAAAAAAATGATACTTTTATATGAAATGTCTAATTTTAAATTGTATTTCAGTCGATTTTTATCTGCTGACACAAAAGAGGAGCGTGATGAGTGGTGTAATCATTTGAACAAAACTATGACATTACTCCGAGCATGGGGTAGCAAAAATCAGCAATCAATTAGTGTTTAAATGCACTTAATATTTAATTTTTTCTAAAAATATATATATTTTTTTTGTTGTGTAAGAATTATTTGATTTATATTTTATAAAAGTCAGAAAAGGTCAGATCAAGACCAAAATTAGCTTCTAATCATTCAATTAACGACTAACCTTAAGTTTATATTTCTATTTAATATGTAAAAGAAGTTTGGATTTAAATAATTTGAGAAAAAATTAACAATAAATTAACACATTCAAACAAAAAAAATAAAATAACAGTATTTACTAATATTCATTAAAAAAAGAGAAAATAAGAACACTTAAAATTAAATTAAGGCATATATTTTTTCATTCAATAAATTTTTTTTATGTACAAAATTCGTTTTACTTGTGTTTTTATTATATGTGTCCATTAGATGAGATCTTAACTTCAATAAGATTGTTCATTTCAAATGAATTTTTTTTAAAAAATTGATGAATCGTCGTTTATTCAGATTCTTTGCTCGCAATCTCACAAAACAGAACAAAAATTGGAATTAAAGAAATGAAGTTGATAACTGAAATAAAAATAAAAAAAATGTGACAAATTATTTGAAAGAACCAACATAAAATAATTAGACATACTAAGAGTTGTATCCAAATTTCTCAGACTAATGGAATCCAATATGTAAAAGAAGTAGGGACTTAATATGACGTAAATAAATCCACATATCATTTGTGGAACTAAAAAATGTTTGACTCTCTGAAAAAAGATTAAAAATTGTGAAATTTGATAAGTGAAGTGATTTTTCAGGTTCTGTTATAAAAAATTCCTCTAATGATAACGAAATCTGACTTTAAATTTGAATGGAATTCTAAGATGAAGTCCTCTGATTTTGAACAAACAGTTGAATTAATAGAAATGGGCAAAAAACTTACTTTAACAGCTCCTCGAATCGCAAGTAACGAAAACATCACATAAAATATTGTAAATACTAATCCTATTGTGTCATTGTAATAAATTGCCCGATTCATGACCCTCAGATATGTCAAAATTATTCCAAAAGATGAAAAAATACTGTAAATCTGAGAAGGTTTCATCAATATCATTTGTTGATAAATTTTTTTGACAATCATTCTTATCAAAAAATTTAAAATAATAATTAAAATAAATGAGAGAGAGCTTAAAACGGGTCTGATAAGTGTAAAAATATTTCTAGTACTAAATATGTTTATTTTTGCTATGAATATTTTTTTTATCGTTTAGTGATAACATAAACTGTTATTTGATAGTTTTCACATTAACCCTTTGAGATATACTGTGGGTCACTGGGGCCCTTAAAATTATAAAATCCAGGCAATAGTTCTTTTGCTTAAATTTATCACCTTTGAAGCTACCTCTTGAGTCCCTAAAAGTTTCTCAAGCTCATATTCAATTGTCGAATTGACAAAAATTAGAGATTCAAAAAAAGAGATTCAGAATTTAATTTTTTGGTCCGAAAATAATTTGACGTTTATTGTCAATAAAAATTCAAATCTTAATCTAAAATTTTCAATTTAATTCAATTCAATCAAAATTTCCCCGATAAATATACATTTTTAACATCATCTGGTAATTTTGAATAGTTCAAATCCTGTGGTGACTCAACTTTAATAGTCACATCAATTGGAATTTGACTTCCTTCATATTCATCGCGTGCAATTTCACAATAAAGTGCAATTACTGGTACAATTGAAACAAAATTTATAACTGAAATTCAAATTTTATGGTTAATTAATATTTTAATTACTTTTTAACAATTTTTCTTACGAAACGTCATATTCAAGTTTTGTAAACTAATTGCGAATAAAAGTGAAAAGGGGAATAAAATGATGTAAATTAAGGTACATATCATTTGAGGCACTAAAAGTTTTTTGAAGCGCTGAAATGAAATATCATTTAAGTAAAAAAAGTAAGATAAGAAATTCGTATAATGAAGTACTGACGTTGATTGCCCCTTGAATTGCGATCACTGAAAAAATCAGATAACATCCAGAATATGCAAGACCTAAAACTGTGGGTATTGTTAACGAATATCCAAAATTCCAAATCAAATCTGACAAAATACTGGAATATACTAAAATAATTCCAATTGATGCAAAAATGCTGTAAATCTGTACAGGTCTCAGCATAATAAATGAATGATAAATTTGATTCCAATTCATATTCACTGACAAAAACACGTCTGAAAAGTAAAATTTTATTATTAATACTGAAAATTGACAGTATTTATATGCAATGACATCGAATCTGCGTCAATTGAATCGGATTATAGTAATGAAAAAGTTGTAATGTGGCGTTTTCTGTTAAAATGAACACAATTTTATCTTAATTGCAATCGTAAATTACTTATTTGCTTAGAAATCGTTTAAATAAGTATTAAGTTTTTTTTTTTAAATGTATTTGTACATGATTTGAATTTTTACTATGCAACACCTGCATTATCAATATACATTGAAATACGTTGTGAATATGTTTGAATGGGGAAACGCCTGGTCTTTTGTAAAAAATTTCTATTTTTTTCATTTAAAATTTTTAAATTAACGAATCCTTTTCATATCTTGTAACGGTATCAAGGGAATATTTTTTTTTTAAATTTAACATGGATCGTTGAAATTCGAACATGACCATACATAACATTAAAAACATGAAATTTGAATGAATTTTAGATCATTCCCTTGAAAATTCATTAAAAATCATTTCCTAGAAAAATTTTAAAGTTTTTTAACCCAAAAATTTCAATGTTATATTTTTTTGTTATTTTGTTATTTTACAGACATGTGAGTAAATGTAATATACATTTTCAATATCTTAAATAGACTCATCTTGTTTTTTTTTGTTATTATTATTCAAAGTTTTTTTGTATATTAAAAACAGAAAAAGGTTCACAACCACAACGAATAAATTAATGTCTTGGTTTTAAAAAAGGGACATGAAGAAGAAAAAGAGAAAAAAAATAACATTTAAATAGAAAAAAAAGTTTTGTACAAGCAAATAAAAATAAGAAATTGTTCATTGAAAAAAAAATTAATTAACATAATATTTATGTAAAAAAATGAAAATTATTATTAAAATAAATGAATCTTTTTAAGTACGTTAAATGCCTGATAATGTTTTAAATGGAACGGAACAAGTTATTTAAATATTTAATAATAAAAATGAAGAAAAAAACATTGTGATAAAATAAATTAAGAAAAAAATGTAAAAGGACATTTAAAGGTAAAAGAAAGAGAGGGAGAGAGAAAATGACATGATAAAGTGTTTAACCCATTAACCGCCGCTGGTCGATTTTTCGTTCTCAGAATTCTCAAAATATTTTCTTCAAATTTTCAATATAAATAATTAGACATGTTTCAAAGATGTCAGGCCAGTTATTTTGATTTTTCGATTATTATAAGAAAATTATTAGCAGAAATAAGATGGAAAGTCATGTAATTTTTTCCTCTTCGTACAAGAATTCTGTACGTATTTCTGTGGTATTATACGAAACTTTCAAACGGCTCTCCTGTAAAATTTTTGTATGAAACTCAAAATTTTCATCGAAACGAAAAGTGATCACTGTTACGCAAAGAACAAATCCTAGAAGAAAGTTTTGCTCTAAACTCAATATTTCTAGAAGAGGCAGTTAATGGGTTAAAGGGAATGAGAATTGTTCAGAGGTGACAAGATCTTGCGTTTTATTTTGATTCTTTTGAAAGATGATCCAGATGGTTTTCGTGTTGTGGGTCGACCTTAAGCAAAATGGATCAATGGCATCAAAAAATTTGATTTATTACCCTTAGATGGTCAGAAATCAACTTTTGAATGAACAAATGCAGTGTTAACTGAAACAAAATGTAACCTATTTCAATAAAATGAGTCACCCGCATGATTAACATCCTTGACACTTACATCTATTTAGAGCCATAAACAGAATGCTCGTAAACAGGAAATAAAAAACATATTTCTCCTTGCATAAAATAATAATTTTTAAAACTATTTTCTACAAAAATATTATTTTTTTATACATACCTTTCATATAAACATTGAAAATTATAATATTTTTTTTAAAGACACATATGCACATAGTTAAACAGAAAAGAAGAGTTATTGCATATGACTCACAAATAAATAAACATTAACCTACTTTTTTCCGCACATATGAGTTAATAAAAAGGTAAAATATTGTTATTTTTCATCTTATTCCTACTTGTATCGTATTTAACCAAATATTTCATATAAACTTTATAAATAAACGAGAAACAATGCGCTTTAAGGAGAAAATATTTCACAAATTTATTTCTTATTTACTTCAATAAGTTATTTTAATATTTTTATAAATTTTTTCTTCTTCATAAACTCAAGGTAAACAGGAAAACGCTTTCTGATATAAAAAAAAATGTACTAAATATGCTTGTCATATTTTAAAAGGAATATCAGTCATACGTGTTTTTCAGAAATTTTTTTCAACAAAAAAAACCCACGCAATGAGATGAAAGAAAAAATTAACATGTGTATGCAAAAAAATACAAAAAATTGTAAAAAGCTAAGTAAACATTCATGTTATTTTCATATCCTCTAATAATCAATATGTCATGCTTTCATATTTTTTCAATATTATCAATAGATATTATCCAGACATGCAATATTGATGTCTTTATTTGGTTCTGAGTCTGTCAAGATAATTCAAGGATTAATTGACGTTATTTATGATCATTTTTGTTATTTTTATTTCAAATGATTCACATTGAAAGCTCTTCTGTGTTGAAAAAAAAATAGAACAAAAAAAAAACAACTTTTATTGAATCTTCATGTCGCACATTAATGTCAATATGCATTTTTTACAGCTACAAAACTAACTGCTACTGAAATGTAAAGGAATTATATCACCAAATTTACAGAAATTCACATTTATGGGCCAATAATTTATTTTCTTTATTGGTATTTAATAGATCGTCGCTTTTTGTCACTGCATTGAACTATTAAAGTATCATGTGGCATGGTAGATTACATTAAATGTCTCTTTCTCTAAATTGTTCAAGCATATAAAACTACATTTAGTGTGTGTGTGTGTTTTTTTTTGTTACAAAATAATGGTTTTATTATATGAAAGGCAATATATTATTAAATGTGTTTAAACTATTTTTGTATCGATGAAACTAAAATGCCAGAATAAATTTTTGCTAATAGAAAATAGATGGATAATATTATTTATGTATGCAGCTATTATTATTAAAATCAGGGATGTGACATGGAAAATGAAAATTAACGGTTTTGTAAAAGTATTTCTAGAAATTTTGAGTAAAGTACCAGGCGTCTCCATTTTTCAATTGTTCATAAAATTTAAAAGTAGCCCTGTATTAAGTTTTTGATTATCGCTTTCCAGGAATTGCAGTCACTGCTTTTTCCATCCATATCATAACACAGAAAAAAAAATCCAGATTCAATGCTTAAATGTATAAGTAAATTTTCCCACCATTTAGTATCATCATCTCATATCAATAAAACAAAACATATATAAAAGGCTAAATGTGTCGGATGAGCATTATTATTATCATTATTATTATTTTATATATCATAGCAATGCATGTAACGAGCCAATAAATTTAACAATTTTCCAAGCGAATTATATTTTTGTTGGTAAAATTTCAGCTATAACATTATAAAGTATGAATTAGGGTTACCATATTGTGTGTGTGTGTGTGTGTGTGTGTGTGTGTGTGTGTGTGTATACAATTAAAACAAGTGAATTTAATTAGAGTTCATTATAATTTAATTGTGTCATGTCTGGCTTTTGTCATCCATTTAAAAGAAACTTTCTTGACCTTTAGACACCACATTAAAATGTTAAAAGAAGAGGAGTAAAAAAATTTCACATCAATTCTCTTTTTGAAGAAATGCCTCATGGAATTTTGGCACATTTTAACAGCACGTTAATTTTATAGTGTGTTTTTTTTTAATAATATTAAATATGAATCGTTGCTTAGACAAGCATGCGAGTAATTCGTGTCAGAGTTCATATCAGATATTTATTGAAAATGAAGGAAGAATTTATTTTTATTGCATCGAAGCATCGATATGAAAATTTTAAAATAAAATTAGTGTAAAATAAAACAATAAAAAATCGGCAATAATTTATGGCTAGCATGAACGATGGTAATTTAGGGCACATGTTTAACAGCATATAAATTCATATAAAATTTTTTGTTCAGGGAATTGCTTGAGAAATTTTTCATATATCATCAAATTTTTTCATATACCCATCTTGAATTTTAAATTAAAATAAAAAAATTATATTGAAAAAGTTTTAGTTGATTGAATTTAAATGAAAAATTGAAAAGGAAACAAAAAAATACATGATTTAATGATATTTGAAGTACCAAAAATGGTTATAATCATGTCATTAGGGCCGGATTCATGTAAAAAATGCAAAAAAAAGTCTTTCAAACCCATTTAAGTAAAATTTTTAGCTGAATGTACTCAAAAAATGCTCAAAATGAGTTTTGCGATCCTGAAAATTAAAAAAAAAATTATTTTATATACACAAACTTTATTTTAAAGATCAGCAAAAATTAAATTATAATTTTATGAAATGAAATGAAATGCATTGATAAAGAATTTTAATCACGTTCTTCTCTTTTCATATCCCACTTATAAGTGATGCCACTAAAGGAACCAATTCATACACTAACTTATTGATTCAATATTAAATTTTATAAATTTTCAAACTTGGTACATTTATGAAGAAAAAACAAATTTTATTATTAAAGGTATTTCTAGTAAAAATATTTGTGTACGTGTGTGTATGTGTGTGTGTATGTGAATGTATGTAAACTATAAATTGATAGAAAATATTTTCAATTAATATGCTTGTTCAATTCATATGGAGCCTTGGTACGTTCATCATCGTCAGCAAATTTCAATTGAAAACTTTTAAGTTCACCATAAATGTGTCTGAACTACGTTTCATTGAAAGTTTTTTTTATATACTCAAATGATAATATTGCTAAATCGGCATTTTAATACCACTTTTCTATCTTCGTGTACATTGTACAAAGAGCATGCATGAAAAAGTGAGATTGTCATGGATCTTCATTGAAAGGTGAATGGTATACTTGAAGAAAAATTATATGAAGATGAAGAAAAACAAGAATAAGATAAAAGGTAAGTGGAGCCAACAAGGTATTTCATGCATCTATGTGTGTATGTGTGTGTGTGTGTGCTTTTGATATGTGATAAAGAGAAGAAGTATATTAGATTTAATTTTGCTTTACATTGAATATCCTTTTATTTTACCACAAGGAGACACTGATGAGATCAGGAGATATGAAGTGAACTTAAAAAGGAATTTCAAATATGTTTTTTTTATATAAATGTTGTTATAAGAGCATGTCATCTCTCGTTTAAAACATATTAGCACATATTTGAAGAATGTAATTGAATATTTAAGCTTTAATCATACACAGATTATTGACATTAATGGCTTTGATTGATATTTTCAAAGAAAATAGTAAAATAAACTATGGAATAATGCGATTTTTAGTGCATTTCGTAAGAAAAAATGCACTATTACAGACGGTTTGTCCGCCGTCACTCTGACCCACATTTAGCTCCATAACTCCGGAATGCTCCATCGAAGCGAGGTCGGGTTTTTTTATAAGACAGAGGAGCTTATGAGTATTATTTTAAACTCATTAGTTTTGAGATTGGGCTCCAGAGCCTCCAAAGCCTGAAACACCGTAAAAAACGGTTAAAAATTTAAAAAATTGATAATTTGTTTTTTGGATGGAAAAGTTAACTAAAGTGAACTTTAACTCATTAGCCCTGAGATTAGCCTCAAGGATTGGGCTCAGGGATTAGGCTAAGGGAATGGGCTCCAGAGCCTGTAAATAGTCAAAAGCTTAAAATGTCCGATTTTTTCAAATATTTTTTTTCCAAAAATTTTTAAAATGTCGGCAAGTTTTAAAAATAGCGGCTAAGTTCAAAATAGCGGCTAAGTTCAAAATGGCAGTTATTTTCAAAATGACAGTTATTTTCAAAAATGGCGGTTTTTTCCATCATTTTGAAAAAAAACTGTCATTTTAATTTTATTTTAGACCGCCATTTTTAAAATTTTTTAAAAACAGACGACTGCTTGAAAATTTTTTAAACATTCAGCCATTTATAATTATTAAAATTAAAACTTGATTATGCTCAATGAAACGAGTCTCATCGAAATGCACTTTTCTAAACCGCCCAGTGGTTAGAATTTCCCATTTTCTAATTCTCATCAGTTTTTCTTCAGAATTCATTAGCTGGGATCTTTCAATGCATCACTCATTTTCTTAGCAATAAAATAAAACACATTATTTTAATTGTTAATTTAAATCATCATAAAAATAAAAACATTTCATCGAAATTTTCTCTTTTTTTCTTCTCAATTTTTATTATGATGAAGCAATTATTCTCGTTTTGACATAAATTTATGAGCATCTATTGTGACATATACAAGAAAATCACATAATAAACTGTAGTAAAGTGTTTGTCTATTATCATCAATATTTCATTTCATTTCATTTTATATTTTATTGAAATTGCTTTTTTTTTTATGGGAAAATCAATAAAATGAAATATTCAATCAGTATAATGTGGAAATAAGAAGCTTCAATTATTTTCCATTTTTTTTCTTAGCATTGCCATTTCATTCGAATTTTAACATGAAATGTAAAATCGTTGTCTCAATTCTTTCATTTAACATATTAATTATCTTAAGGCATAAAAATGATATTTTATTCATATGAAATGTGGCATCGAGGTTACAAAAGTGCAAATATTTTAATATTTAATATTACCAGAAGGAATTTAATATAATTTTGCTCTTTGTAATATGTAACATGTGAAAAAAAAGAGTTTAAACCACTCAAACATTTTATGAAAATTATATGAGACCGAGTGACTCACATTCATATAAACCTAAAATAAACATGTTTGTATGTCTTTTTTGCACTCGCATTAAAAATGCAATACAGAAATTTCTAACAAGGTTTTTTTTTGTAATATTACAAAGAAAGAAAGAAAGTGCATTCAAAGCAGACAGTTATAAACATAAAAAAAACTGCATGGAAAATTCTTTTGAATATGCATTTATATGAAATTTACATGATACAAGTAAAAATAAGGGATAATATCCTCAGGAAGAACTAAGTTGTAATATGAATTAAATGTAAATAGGTGAGTAAGTTAATATCTCTAGGCAATGTTTTATTTGCAGATAGACAACTGCAATGAACTTTGTTTATAAGCTAATTTAATTTAATTTACTGGATATTTTTTTAAATAACTTTTGTAGAGTGTGCACATGCCTGGAGGTGTTTAAAAAGTGTAACTTGATGTTAAATGTAAAATTTCATCACAATTTTAATAGGAATCTAATTACGACACATTATTTTATGAAATTAGATTGCCTCTTATTGGATTATGAGTATTTTAAAGGAATGTAGATCCGGAGAAAAATTTAAATATGAATTTGAATCGCATTTTTTGCTATAACGGTCATTTCATTTGAATTTTAAATATTTAAAACGACAATAGGACTGTTTGAGACCGCGGTGGTGCCCTTGTAAGACCTTAACCTAACTATGAATCCAAAAAATTGAAAAATGTCCAGCTCGAGCATAGACGATCCAAGGCCTGTAATCAATCGACGGTAAACGTCCAAAAAAGTGTCAGTATGGACCAAATTTGCATTGAACAGCATCTGAAATCAAATTTTAATTTTCTTCTTAATCAATTCAATTACTTACTTGCATTTGATGAAATTTTATGAAACAAGACCAATATTTTAGTTACTGCATCACAAAACCAATAAAAAATTTTATATTAAATTCCTCACATTGTCCCTTTTCCATGTTCAATAAAAACAGAAAAGGAGTTGTCAATGTCCAGTGGTTATGGAATTTATGCAGAACGTTCTTGGTGTGGGTTCTTGTCTGAAAATATGCAAACATTGTTAAAATATGAAGTAGGTTAAGATTTCTCTCAGATGACCCCGCTGGAAGGACTAAGCTAGCAATAGACCAAATGGACCACGCTGAAGCTTGCGTGCATTCGCCTTCCTTGTTCTAACAACAGAGAATATCAAAGATAAACATCACAACACCAAACATTATTTTTATTGTTCTTCGTTCGCAAAATGATGACGAAAATTTTATATGAAAAATTATTTTGATACGTGTTTTCTTTTTCGTTGTTGCCTTGTTGTCAACGCAGCCTTTGATGAGTATTTTTGTCTAGGCTCGTTTGTTTATTTTTATATGGTTTGTTGTCTGTCCACATACTTGATGCATTGCAGTTTCTGTTCATTTCATTAAAAAGGACAATCTTTGTATGTTTGTTCACTTTTTATATTTTCTTTGGCATGCTATTCATCAAATATTGTTTGGATGTTTTTTTTCTTGGACGTGCGATGTGCGAGGAAACAAAAACACGGTTATGTGAGTGTTTTGTTATGTTATTTATTTAATTTATTTTCCTTAAACAGAGTTTTCATGTTATTTGTACTTGACTTGTTTTAATATAATTTTATCCCATCATCATCTTCAATGAAACAAAGAAATTGAAATTTGAATAAATTGAGAGTGAATTTCAAGTTTTTTGAACATCATCAAAGTCAAAATTAAAAGTTCATTAGTATTAATTTAATTGTTTGCCAAAAATGGTTCTCCCTTTATTCAATTTTATCTTCACATCTCAAAATTCATCATAAATTTAACATTCATACAAGGTGACAGTTAAAAATCTTGATAAAATAAATTATTTTCACATGAAAAGTCATAACCACACATGCAAAACTGTCCTATTTTAGTAAAATATTATTATGCTTTATCTAATTTGAGATAAATCACCTGCGGCATATAAGACATATAAGGAAATACAATAATTTCACTAATTTTTTGGTCTTTTCATGCTAAATGCTAAGATTTATCATATTCATTTATTTAAAATAACAAAACTTTTGTCCAACATAAAACAGCATGTTTGAATTTTCTTTTGTAGGCTCATTGCAGGTACATTTTTAGTTTTGGCTAGAAATTGCATGTTAAGTTAGAGAAAGACAAGACGAAAAACCATATAAAACTATTTTCATGTTGAATTAGGCCTAAGGGACACATCGAAAAAGTTATATTTCCTTTAACTTTATACATATAAATAAATATATTTGAAAACTCCTCTACTTTTCACATTAAGGTAGGTTTTAACTACAGGACAAACATGCAAATATCATGTACAAATCATATTACGTTATCTTGAAAATGTTCTTCATTTATAACAGATGAAATTCAACCCTGTGGAATGAAAATGGCTTGAAATGACCCGTATTGACTGAAATCGTGAGTTTAAGACAAATTAAGATGTCATGGCTTAAAAGACACATTTCTTATACGATTTTAGTCCCTAAGGTTCGTAGTCCTTAGAAAAAGAAAATTAAATTGAAATCACGTTCAGCCGATTAAGCTTAAGCTGATTCCTCACCCTTAGGTGGGTGATTGTCTCATGTACTGCTTTTAAGTCCAATTTCATTTTAAATGATCAACTTCACAAAAACAAACTCATATAATATTCCTGACTGTGAATAAAATTTGCCTTTGAACAAATAAACTTGATATGCAAATGAAAATAAATATAATTTATGCAATTTCCTGTTAACTTCACTCTGACTTAATCGAAAATTGGCTAAAACCTTTAACCAAACTCTTTGGTTATTCTGTTTATACTTTGACATGTGCATAGTTGATATTATTTTTGGGAACTAAGGAATGCCTAAGGCAAGACATCAAGTAAAATAACATTTATTAGAATTATCTGTGTTCTGTGCAAATCATCAAATAGTAAAATGTTTGTTTTTTTGTGTCTGTGTGTGTGTGTGTGTCCCTGGATATTTTAACTCATTTACTGTGATAACAATAAATTCATTGGATTTCCTCTAGGGATAATTGTTGATGATCTTTGTGTTTATTCTTTGAGAATAGAAAATACAAATGTATTATTAAATGGACTAAGAGAGGAATGTTATTATTGAATGGAAGAAGGAAAAATGATAACAGCTCGGAGAGACAATTAAAATTTAATTGTTTATTATCACATTGTTTAATAATATTATTTCATTTGAATTCTGTTGGATATGAAATTGATGCATTTAATGCAAGGAGATGCTGGGAAATTGAAAATTCGATCTTTTTTATCGAAATTTTTATATCAGTGGACTTTTTAACCATCATCCTGTTTTCAGTTGAAAGCTCCATTCGTTTTTAGAGGTTATAAAATTCGAAAAGTTCGGTTACCTTAAATTTTCTGTATGAAACATTTCATATGAGATGATCTTGGTTAATTTAAGCACGATAAATTCAACGATTAAAATGTCAGTTTATACAATTACGGGGGCTTAAATGTCCTTGGACTGCATATGGGTTAAAGAAGTTTGTTAAAATAACCTTTTAGCACCCTTTAAATAACCCGAACAAGCTAATTGTGTATTTTCCCATATAAATATCAAATATTATTATAAAATCTTTAAGTTATTATCGTATCATGTGTGCATTTATTTTGTACTCCTTTTTTTATTATAAAAGTAAACAGTTTACATCATTTTGCTCGATTTACTATTTTCACAATCAATGAACACAATGAGCATCAGAAAAATACAATTTTAATACATTTCATATATAAATCATAACAAAAGTTTTCTATTTTTCTTTTCAAGTACCACACAAACACATTCGATAATATTTCACATAAATGTATTGTAAATGTGTTGAAACCAAGAGTTGAATAAGCACAAAACTAGAGGAAAAAGATTGATTTCCTGTTATTCTTTTACAACGATATACGATAGTTTTGTGTTACAGTCCTGTAACAATATGTGATAACAATTGAAAAGAAAAAACCATCATTTTATGTATTTTTCTATTCAATGATGATGAAAAATTGGAGTAAAAAATGTGTCAGTAAAACGCACATTGAATAATATGCATGTTGTATTAAAAATTGAATTCTATTCAAAAAACTCACATACAATTTACTGACATATTTTTTTTCATTATTTTCTTATCGGAAATCAATCAGTTCAAGTTTTTTAGTGTTCAATTCAACCTTCAATGTAATAAGATGCATTTTTCATTCTCAGCATTCATTCCATGATTCAATTTCAACCTTTTGTGTATAAAAGTTTTTATATCCTTGTCCCTGATTTCACGGTAATGTGATCAATTTTTTACGATAATTTTCATATTAAAATACGAGATTTTCCTTCATTTTCCCTTTTTATTTTGTTGTCCTTCCATTCAATGTAAGTAGAACATTTTAATAAAGGTAATTTAGCATAATCACTAATTCAAGGAAAAAACGACAGAAAAAAATACATTTAATATTTTTCTCGTAGTAATGTCAAATCATTTAACATTGATATAGGTCTGGTTTTGGCATCGTATCACTCTCTGTAAAAATAAAATTATATTAAGAAGAAAATTCTTTTTTTCTACAGAAATTGTAAATTGAATTGTAGATACATTGAAAGAAACTGGTTTACTTTTGCAGCATTTAACAAATCTGTGTTCATGTAAATTTGTGTGTGTGTGTGTGTGTGTGTGTCTGGTTGTTTGACTGGGTTCAATGTACATAAAAATAAAATAATAAAAATAAATAATATTAGAAATGGAATGAGAGAGGATCTTAAAAATAAAATTCCTCATCCTTTTATTTTACAAGATATTCAAAATAAATTTCATGTTTGTGTGTGTGCTCTTGTGTCTGTTTTAAATGACACTGTTAATAAACGGGGATGAGAGACCAAAAAAAAAGAAAATACCGAAAAGAATATTAAATGTATGTAAGTGTCTCAAGTCAAGTGTAACTGAATGAGAGAAGAAATGGAAGTGATAAAAAATGGAAAATCAAAATGAAAAAAACAGAAAATCTCTTTATATCAATCAACCATGAAATGATTGTTAATAATGACTTACCTGAAGAAAGATTTCACAATGAGATGAAAATTCACTCATTTTCTTTCACATTTTACAAAAAAATATTTTGAAGGAAAACGCGTATAAAAAGGTAACGTAAATTTTAAATTTGGTTTTCTTTTAATAGCAAATTATAAGGGTTTAGTATCCATAGTGAATTTGATAGTAAATAAAGTTTTTTTTCTTATTTTCTTTATACTTTTTGATAGGCAATTATTCGTAAAAGTTTGATTAAACAATCGAACAAAGAAAAGGGAGAAAACTTTTAAAGTGAATAAAAGAAAGCGATGGAATTATTTCGTGATCACATTAAATAACAATTGAGAAAAAAATATAAGGGTATAACAAAGTTTTGGTTATCAATTGATAGTGGTTGCTTATAGCAGTTTTACGGTGGGAATTTAATTTTTATTTGGGTCGTTTTCTGTTTAAATTGAAAGAATTTGATGATTCTCTTTCCATCTCTTATTTTCATTGAGTCAATTCAATCGACTTATAAGCACCAGGGGTAGGACATTGGTCTGAAATTTCATACGCTTTAAAAAACGTTCCTTTCTTCGAATAAAAAAAATTTTCATTTACGTTCATTTATCCGAGTTAAATTCGTCGTATCGATGTAAATCGAAAAAGCTCTCCTGATTTTTTGATTTTCTAGCGATTTCAATGAGTTTTACAAAAAATATAGTGAAAATTGAAGAGCTATATACATTACTATGAAAAAGGAAAGGGTAATTCTTAAAAAAATTCCTAGAAAATTTCAGCACAGTGAAATTCACTTCAATGATTGCACCTGCATCATAATTGTATTTCAAAATCAATGAAAATATAAAAGTTTTCTGTACAATTATTTGCAAAAAGTAAAACTTTTATTCACAATATTTAATTTTTGAAAGTTTTTGCTTTTCAATTACATTTGTAAAACATTAATATCTTCAATTATTTGAATAGAGAACCATAATAATGACATTATTTTCTCGGGTTTTTCTCTCTATTTCTGTATTTTGTTGTTATTTAATGGAGACAAAACATAGTTGAAACTAATTTAAATTTCAAAAAAAAACTATCAATGTTAATAATAATAATAATAATAATATTGTTTTTGCAAATTTTCATTTAGTTTGTTGTTAAAATTATTGCAAAAATATACAGAATTATTTGTCAGAGATTGTTATCGTTGATTGTTATTTATTGTTATTATATTAAGTTTTAGCAAATATTTATTGTTTTGATAAGGTATATGAAATGTATATTTTTAACTTTTTGTTGTTGTTTCAGTTTTAAATAGAAATACTTTTTATGTGAACTGGTTTTTGAGCTATTTTGTGGAAAAAATTAGTCAAACTCAGTGTATTCCACAAGGATCCATTCCTGGTTCTAAAATCACTTGTAACTCGTCTTGTAACTCAATTCTGACATTTATCAAAGAAAAGCCTGCATCATGAAAGAGCTCTCTAACTAAAGTTGTAATTTAACTCCATGAAAAACCACATGAAACTTTTCAATTATCCAGTAGTTTTTCCCTTACAATAGCAGCCACATTACAGACATTTATATTTATTTTATGGTTATTAGAAAAATACAGTTCCGTTTCATTTTTATTAAGATTATAAATACACCACTCACCTTATTCACATTTAAAGGAATCATAATGACCACATAATATGCATTGCACTTCACACACACACACATGCACGAAAATTCAAAACTGCAAATAACACAAGTAAAATATCAAAATTGTGAAAACTTGCAGTACATGCAATATTGCAAACCATAATTGAACCACAAAAGTGTAATAATGATCATAATAATAAAATGAATGTATAAACCATCATTTTTGAGTATCTTTTGAGTATATAGGTATTCATGATTATTGCAGTTTTTTCCTCTCTCTCTCATACTCGAGATGACATGATACAAGTAAAAATAATGTGTTTAGGTTGTGAGTTTAAGTGGATTGTGAAGAGTATACAAGAAGTGTTTTAAAGTAGACGTCACATGTATTTTTTTTTTTAATTGAGGGTACTTGAATGTGACAATTGGGTCAATTTACATTAAAAATGGAGACGACTGGTATTTTTCATGGAAATTAATGAAAATGCAAGGTCTTTGTTGAATAAACTCATAGATGACAGTAAATCCCTTATGATTTTTTTTTTTTATATGCTTACAAAGAATATTATAATGTAATATAATATTCCTTTAATCCTGTGTTAATATCACATGATCATCAAAATAATTTAACCCTTTCTTTGAGTGATCCAAATCAAGTTTTTAAAGTCCATTCCTTTTTGAAAACGAATGTAAGAGAAAATTTACTACAATAAATTTTTTTCAAAAAAAAACACTCATTAGTTTGAAATTTTTCATCATAGGGTTAAATTTACACTGCACTGACTTGTTTCATAATTAAAAATCATATGCAATTTACTTTCTATAGAAATTGTGTTCATTTTAATTGGATCAGTGATTATTATTATCATTAAACCGTAGCTAACGTTTTTCGCGATTATGTAAATCCATTATATTGTCAAAGCTGATAAAAATAAGGATTAGGAAGATTACAATGTAAAAGTAAATAATTATAAAAATATTTTCATATATGAAATGAGATTAACTGAAATTTGATTAAAAAATTATTTTTTCATTACATGAAATTTAAATGTGTCATGTTAATAATTTTTTTAATTATGAGTTAAATTATTATTAAATTTTTTGAAATGAGACGTTTTTTTATGAATATTTTACACAATGGACCCGTTTGTAGGTCTGAGTGCTGGTTCTTTTCTCACACCGCTCTAAAAATTTGATCTAAAAGTGAACATTTATTGAAGCATACTTAATTGAGGTATCAGTACGTTCAAAAACCTTTTTGGATCAAATTTCAGTAAATTCATGGGTAAGTGATCGTCAAATTTGACTGATATCAATTCAGTGTGACCCAGCTTCGTTTTTCTGTTGAAAATGCATTTAAATTCCTCTCATTCTAAGAATTCTGCAAATAATTTTCATATCAAATCCTTATCGATTTAATTTCCTTATCAAAAACTAATCTTAATTCATTGAATTGTATTGTATTTCTGTATCTTATTCTTATATTTATCACAAATAATCTAGCAATCTGTCTACGTCTCAGTATTACGCCTTATCACAAGAGAATATGAAAATGACTTAATGTGAGTTATTCAAAAATAATATAATCTGTCATAAAAATGATTTATGCTCAAATAAATAATATGAAAATTGTACATCTTTAAGAATATAAGAAAGATAAAAAATAACTGTTCAAATTCAAATCCAGGCAGTTCATGGGAAATTTCAGTTGCTTTAATAAAAGAGGTGGCTTACACTGAAAGCTGAAAACGCCTCGCAGTACAAAATGACTTGGTCCGCAGACGGATATCTTTGATTGACTCTTACAGAACATTTAATGAATGAAATTTTAATCGCATTTCCAGTTCATTTGAAACAAAAATTCAAGTATTGTGAGCACTCTTTTCGTCTATGTATATTTTGCAGGGTGGTCTGCGGGGCGTTTTCAAGTGAAAGTGTAATAATAATAAGAGTATCCAAAAATTCCTGTTTTATTATCATTTTATATTTCTCATCACGTTCAAATTAATTAATTTTCTATTATATGACAAAATACAGATAAAATATCCAATGTTTAATCCAATATCGATGAAAGTAAATAAATTTCCTCTACAATATTGAATGATATTATTTTTATATTAAAATAGAACTAAACTATTTTCCATCAATTTTTATACATACCTTTCCATTAAAAGTGATTCAAGTTCCTTTCCTATCTTTGTATATCTGGGTATGAGTGATGTCTTTTAAAAGTAGTATGAAAAGAAGCACCAGAAAATTTTAAGGTTAGCATGCTTCAATATTAATACCATTTTATATGCTTCAGTATCCCAACTGAAAAAAAAATTCAAAGAAATAAAGTTAAATTTTTTTGGGTCACATTTGTATGAGAGATATAATCTATCTAATAAAATTTCAATATAATTTTTTTAAGAATCTCAAAGAAAAATGACAAAAAAAGGCCAATTTCAAAGATATCAAACGCATGCAACAGACTCAAGTTACACACACACAAGGATAAGATTTTCTATTATTATGGGGCATATTGTGTAGAAATTGTTCCTTTTTCCTCTTCTTCACATTTTATTATTATTATTTTTAGTTTTCATTATTATTAGAACACTATTCAACTATAAATGGAAAAGGAAAACAGAGAGTTTTAAAACTTTTAAAAGAATATGGTTTTAAACATAATCATAAATATAAAATGTCCTCTAGAGACACTCATTCGCCTTTTATCATGGTAAAATGTGAATGTTTTAACATAAACTACCCTATAGACAGAACTTTCCATGTCTCATTTTCTTTTCAAATAGCTTGATATATTGTTTGTTTCATGTGTAGGAGCTATGCAGCTTTGCCTGTGTCAGACTTTAATTTATATGAGTTGAGTTTGTGTTTTCTTCTGACAATCATTTCATTTTAAAAGTACACGTATTTAGTTGAAAATTGTTTTGTTAAAAGTTTACATTTAGAGACTGGGATATGACAGTGATGAAAGACAATCACTCGTTTTATTTGCAAGAGTGAAAAAAAAGAAGAAAATAAAGAAAGTTTCTTGAAAAGTGTCAAGATGAATGGAGGTGAGCTTTGAAATGATCAAATTACATTAAAATGTATTTAAATAAAGTATGAGGGAAAAGTTTTAATTTGCATTTTCTTTTCGAGTTTTTGAGACAAAAAGAAATTGTTAATGAATTAAAACTGGTTTTAATTAAGATTGTAGCGCATTTCTCGTCAATGTGAAATGGAATCGAGTGTTTGGGAAAAAATCGTAGAAATTTCGCTTAACCCATTAACCGCCGCTGGTCGATTTTTCGACCAGTAACTTTGGCGCCGGATTTCTCCTAGAAGTTCACAAAATATTTTCTTCAAATTTTCAATATAAATAATTAGACATGTTTCAAAGATGTCAGGCCAGTTATTTTGATTTTTTCGATTATTATAAGAAAATTATTAGCAGAAATAAGATGGAAAGTCATGTAATTTTTTCCTCTTCGTACAAGAATTCTGTACGTATTTCTGTGGTATTATACGAAACTTTCAAATGGCTCTCCTGTAAAATTTTTGTATGAAACTCAAAATTTTCATCAAAACGAAAAGTGATCACTGTTACGCAAAGAACAAATCCTAGAAGAAAGTTTTGCTCTAAGCTCAATTTTTCTAGGAGAGGCGGTTAATGAGTTAAAATCGAAAATTTTCAAAAAAAAAGTTTTCCAAATAAAAATTCCCTTGTTTAATGTAACTGCATTAAATTTCAGTATTATATTTTCACTTATTTCCATTTAAAATATTATTTTTATCTTTTAAATTTCTATTTACATTTTATTTTGTATCAATTTCATCAACAATTTACAGATTCAAGCACAATAAATAATAATCATTGAAAAAAAATCTCATTTTATTATCATTGTTATTATTTTTTTCTTCCTTTCTATTTATTGTCAGACAGAGATCAAGTAATATGATATGTCATTCAATATAATAATAAAAATAATAACATTTTTTTTTTGAATAATAAAATAAAATAAAATTGTATTGAGAATGCTTGAAATTGATATTTTTCCTCTTACGCTTCAATATCTCATAAATCTAACAATCATAAGATATTCACTTTTGTTTTGTTTTATTTTTGTTTTCATTTTCATTTTATCTATCACTACATTACAAAAGTGAATGAATAAATTATGCAGATATTGGTATCAATTTGATGTCAGTATGATTTGCAAATTCATTTCAAGACATGTAAAAACACGCTTAAATATGATATCAGAAATTACACTTCAAATTTACGTATCTTACAGTGAATGTGCATGAAAATGATGATTATTGATGTTGTGTGGCTTCAATTTTCTCTTTTGTGTTTTACCATGATGATAAAATAAAAGCTTTGTTTGTTTGTTTGTATGTAAAAAAAGGACTCTTATGTGTGTGTATTTGCATGAAATAAGAAAAAAAATGATTTTGATGGCTTCTGTATTGTTTATCTGGAAAAAAACACAGAACAAAAAAATATTTCAATTGTGAATGATAAAAGAACATGGAAAATAATATAAAATGATAAGGAATTTTATTAAATAAATAAATAAATGCAAGAGGATTTCAAGGAGAGATAAAAATAAATAAAAATGTGGGATTGTGGAAACGTATCGGAAAATAATGTAGCATAAATAATAACTTATGTCCTTTCTTTTCTTCTTCCTTTTGCTTTTATTTCCTTTTTTATACCTTTAATATTGTATTGGACTGTGTCGAGCCTACATTTGAATTGAATTTTAGATTCATTTTACGCATAGGTAAGTTCGGGTCTTTACTTTACTTTAATATAAATCTGGATTGTTTGAAAATATCATGAAAAATGCTCCTTAGGGCCGATTTGTGAATTTACTTGTCAGAATTTCGGTTTTTTGACTCAAATGAACATCGAAAAATTTTGACGATTTTTTTTACACAATTACTTTTCATGATAAATTTCAATCTTAAATTTAATTTAAAGCTATACGAAAAATTTATTCAGTGTTTTTACCTTAAATTTTCCTTCACAATTCCATATAAAGCACATTTATTCTTATTATTATTAATATTGGAATCATGGGAATCGAATATGAGAAAATTTATTTGATGCACACACACACACACACACACACACACACACACACACACACACACACACACAAATATATTGAAAATTAACTCAAATTTGACGCACATGTGTTACCATACATATGAAATGAAAATATAAAAAAAATAAGGGAAAAAAAATATTTCAATTTTTTTCAGCATTATCATTGATAAAATAAAATGTGTCTTAGACACATACGAGACACAAAAAAAAAAGTCAATAAGTAATTGCCAATTTCATTTGAGAGTCATATATGAAAAATCTGTATTGATTTTTGTCATCAAATGTTGTGAGTATGCGATTTATTTTTTTTTTGCTCTTACATTTGAGTAATTTTTATATGGATTCATGAAATTTGAGGAGGAATTCAATGATAGAAGAAAAATAATCTGGCTAATGTAATCTTTTTTACTTTTATTATGCATTAGGATTTTATTTTTTTTTTACCTTTCTAGAAATTCTTATTTAAATGAATTTTAATTTTTGTTTTACGTACGTTTTTGTATGAACTTGTATAGGGCGGCTGACTTAAATTCAATGGAATGTTTTTTAAAATAAACATCTCTTGCGTATTTTTATTAGATTTTATTTTCACAAAAATTAATATAATACCCAATAAATCATTGGTTCCCTTTTAAATTTTCATTTTAACTTTAAATCAAAAGTCATTCTCTTTTTTCCTCAACACAAATTTTACACAAGGACAGGAAACGGTATGACACACAAAGAAAAATTCATAAAATATTGCGACAAATTATTTTACTGGGTCAGTGATTTCTGTAAAGTAGCATCAATTTCATTTTTTTTACCCAATCTGTAGAATAGTAGTAACATTATTGGTTCTTGAATGCTTGAATGTTCATTCACCTAAAAATAAAATCAAGAATTATCTTATTTTTCATTTTGTTGGACACAAAAATGTCCTTTAGAGATGTACAATCAATGATATGAAATGCATCTCTTCAATGTAAATGTGTCAATGTAATAGAAAGGCAACAACTGTAAAAAAAGTTACTTTATGTAATGAAAAATTGTTGTGCAGATACATGAAAAGGGAAAATCTTTACATTTTGTGTTCCATGAAAATTGATTCGTATCTTAAATGGTTTTATTTGAAGAGAAAAATCGTAGAAAATTCAAATTTATTGATATTTCATTTTCGTTAGATATTGAAAGTGTAACTGCCCTTTTTTAAATGTTTGAAATGTTTTGATCTTGAAAGTTTCTTTAAATTGATTCACAATTCACATTGATTTGAATAATTATTATTTAAATTGCTGTCAAAAGATTTTTAAACTCCTTTTGATTTGTATCCATTTTATCTTGAAATTAACCTTTTTTTTATTATACAATGATCACACAAAAAACTTTAATTTTCATTAAATTGAATTGCTCACCTTTTTATTATTTTCTCAAAATAAGGTAAATCATTCAACAGATAAAAGAAACACAAAATGATATAAAATATTGTAAAAAGTAATCATTTTGATGGGGATCCATTTAAAACATTTAATCTCAATTGATTTGACATGATATGTGCTTTGCCTACCTTGGGGCAATTCCATATAAAATTTTTCAATGCAAAGGAGGAAATGGAAATGGAGAAAAGATAAAAATAATGAAAAGGGTTATTTAAAATTGTATATTTTTTTTTGTCTTGATTGTATGGAAAATTTTAGTGTTGGTTTTTATAGTAAATTTTTCGATGTATTACTTTTATTTACTTGAGTAGACAATCTTGAGCCAGGATTCTTGACTTACCGAGTACTTTTAAGATCACAAAAATAAAATTCCTCTCCAAACCAATTGAAATGAGTTGTAATAAAAAATTCATTAGAAACTAATTGTCTACTTTTATTAAATTTATCGAGTAATAACCACAAAAACCCACACTCAATTGAATTTGAAGCCATTCAACAATAAAATCACCACCAAATACAAATAATAAAATTAAATGATAATTTAATTGCTATAATAACTCTGACCTATTTATACACATAAAACCTTTAAAAAAAATATAACAAATATTTATTTATTTTTTCCCATTTTCAAATGCAAAACACACGCCACAACATTTAAAATTAGTTGTGGTTATGTGAACAAATTAATAAGTTCCATAGAAATAATTAATAATAGCTCATTATTTGACTGTCATCGTAAAATTATAAAATAAATATGGAAATCGCATTAACTATGAAAATTAAGAGACAGTCAATAGGAATTATTTTTGTGTTGCATTGTTCTAATTTCATGTTGATTTTTGCAAATATTGGCATACCATTAACAAAATATTTTTAATAAATATTAGCGGGAAATTGCATTATCATGAACTGAGTTATTAAAATTAATCTCTGAAAGAGCACTAATACTTTACTAATTATTAGTTTGTTGCATGTTACTGAAATGCTTGCTGATATGTGGTCAATGTTTCTGTGGTATTAATAATAATTATTATTGAAATTCACGATTCAAATATTAATTAACAATTTAAGGTTCCAATGCCATGAAATTCAATAAGACGCAAAGACTGTGATTAATAGTGAATGAAAAACAAACAGCCAATATCCCAATTTTCATTTTATTAGTCCAATGCAACATCAAATAAAACCGTTGATGAACTTAAATTCGACATAGTTGAATGATCAAAGGATTTGTGATTGAAAATTCCATTTGACAATTAATTACTGTTACAACTTTTGTTCTGTAAATTTTATTTTCATGTCACATGACAGACTTTCATATCAAATCCATTGATTGATCTGAAAATAACAACTGCCAATAATAAAAAGAATGGTCCATAGAACACATGTCCCAGTTCAAACTTCAACCAATATGAATTTTACATGGACAATATCAATAAAGTTTATATATAGGGACATTGGGCATGTCTTTTAATTTGGTCGATTCCGAAAAATACTCACACACACACACACACACACACACATATGAGATTATTTCATTTTAATTTAATTATGTGGAAAATTTAGCTGAACAAGTTTAAAAAAAATAATGTGTGTGTAAATTTGGTTGATGCTCGTTAGTGATGATGACAAAATAAGAGTATTATCGATTAAAAATTCCGATGAAAATTTTACATGTCAAAGTTTTAAAATTAGATTTTGAGTTGTGAGTTAATTGTTTGATCAAATTTTCCAATTAATTTAAGGAAAAAGTTAAAAAAAAATTAATATTACACACATTTTCTGGTCAAATCGATAAGAAATGCGCTTAAAACTGCACGACTCAAATTTCTTAATTGAGTTCCAATTCAATTTCAAGGTCATTGACTTTTAATTTACCATCCCACTTAAAATTAAATGATTATTCACATTGAAAATAAATTCCTTTAATTACAAAATCCCTATAATTATCAGAATTATCATAAATTTTCACAATTAGGCGTGTTTAATTATTTAAAACAAAAAAAAACAAAAATGTGAAATTCAGATAATTTTAATATCCTTAAAAATATCTTTTTAATCCAATTTAAATGATATTAATGTAAATTTTATGCACAAAATGAGAGAATGAGACTCAAATTAACGTTTTATTTTTTGTATGTGTATTCAAATCAAGAAGTAACTTTTTTGTTTCATTTCAATCCTCAAAGAAAGTTAACAAGGTGCTTGATCTCATAATTTAATTTTATTACTTTTTTCTACTTACTTTTACTTAATTCCATTGCCATAGTTCAAATAAAATACGTTAAAATACGAATTAAAGGCAGAGTGTGATAAAGCATTTGTATCTCACTTGTATTTCATTTCAAATAAAATAGAAACGAGTTTAATACATAGAAAGAACAAAAAAAGCAGTTTACATTATCAAAATTATATAGAAAATAGAAGAAAGATAAATACAAAGAAGTGAAAACCTTCTTTACTTTTCTGTGAAAATTATGTAGGTATGTGCGATAATAAGAAGACGAAGAAAAGTGTTGAAAACTTTTTAAATATTCCAAAGTAAAATACAGTTAAAAGTAAATAAACGGCTTATATTTAACATTCATGCAGATATTTTTTGAAGAAAAATAATATATTTATGGAAATTGTCGAGATATGTGGGATTGTCATAAGCTAGAGTGAGTCGTAGAAAAGGCTTTTGAATGTGTCTGCGCGTTTTCATTATTAAAATTAAGAGTATGATGGAACGGATATGAGGGAAAAGAATCATAAAGTTTGCTTTTTATTTAAGTAACTTCTAATTATTATCTCAAATATTCTTGAATTTAAACAAAGAACATGAAAAACACATATTCAAATAAAATTCTTATTTAACTTTTAAACTTTTTCTGCAACTCATATCAACATTTTCAGAAATAATTTGAAAGGTTTTACAAGAAAATGACGATATTGAGCTTATTTTAGCATAAGTCAATGTGATTCAGATCAGATCAGATCAGATTTGTAGGGCGGCTATTTAGTCTGCTCTCAAGGTCATCAGTTGAGCTCATTGTACATACCGTTTATCATGATCCGAAGGCCTTAGCTTTTATTCTGTCATCCCAAGCAGTCGCCACCTTTATCTGGCCGTTAACTCAAATTGAGTAGTCGGAAGTAGGAGCATTTGAGATTGTGAAGTTTCATGGCCGAAGCGAGAATCGAACTACCAACCTTTTGACTGATGGTCCAACACGCAAATCATTGCACCTTGCATTGTCATCACTCACTTGAAGCTCAAAGCCAAATGTTTCAATCATTCATTACATGAAACTCATGACTCAGATATTTAAAGGGCTCGGGGTCCTTGTGAACATGTGGCATATTTTGAATGCAAAAGCCAACTTTAAAATTTAATCTTCATGAAAATTATAATTTAAATAAGATTTTCATCTAGCATATTTCTGATGAAACTAACTCCCACAATAATTTTAATATATTTGCATGAAAAATTAGGAACATAAAACGAAATAAGTTAAAAATAAAAACAACAAAAAAAAATCACGAAGGAATAATTTAAAATGATTACAGCGTGGCTTAAAATTTTAAATTGAATGCACAAAACACTCACACTCATAAATTACATGGAAAAATTTACATTTCTTTGTTTCGTTTCCAAGGCAAATAATATTAAGTCGGATAATCTTTTCTCAGTTAATGTATTACTCATGGAAATGATTGAATAATGACTTAAAAATACGGCAATCAATCAAAAAAAATGTAACATTAAAAAAATTGAGGAAAGGAAACGTAATTTTAAATTAATTTGTAAAAGTGCATTTGCTTGATTCTGTTTTTAATGAAAAAAAATATTCAATTCAAGGACACACATTTTAATATGAGCTGTTTTTAAATTTCATAAAAGACTATTGGAACTGAATTAATTCACTTTGTAAACTTTTTTATGGTTATTTTTTTTTATTTTTCAATAAAAAGAAAAAGAAAATCAATGAAAAATATTATTTCGCAATAAATTATTATTTTTTTATCCTTCGTCATCAGTTTTAAAATTAATAAAATACAAACAATTCCCTGAACAATCGTCAATCCCTTCAAGAGCATCTTCTCTCGTTGTATTTTTTTTAATATTATATTTTTTTTTCAAAAAAAGTGCTTTTCATCATCTTAGGAAACAAAAAAAAAATACAATATTAATATATATGGCTCAAAAATTTATGTGTTACATGATGAAGAGCACAAAAAAAAAAGAATAATAATAATAATCAAGATTTATATTTTCGTTCAATTCTCCTTCATCATTTTAAATGTTCCGGCTTTATATTGTTGCTGTTGTGATTCATGGCTTTTTATCATCCTTATCACAATATTAAAGCGGCTTAACAAACATCATAAAATAAAAATATGAAAAAAAGAAAAAAAAACTTCTTTCAATATGAGATTATAACAATGTATGACGAATATGCTCCTTTTTGTTTGAGTTTAAAAATGAATTTTATTATTACAAAGACTTTATTTTATTTTACTTTTTTTAATAAGAAAAAAAAAGGATGAAGAGAGGTCGTACTTTAATAAATTTCTCTGTGACTTACATGAAAAATGTCACAATTTAATAATTTATTTTTCACTTTTAGGGTGATTTATTGTTATATCCCTTTATGGCCGGCCTCAGCCTCAGGTATGAAAATTTTTACTGTGGAAATTTAAACTTTTAATAATAATAAACTTTTTTCTGATCGATTGATCGAATTGAGATAAAAATATGAGAAAATCAGTCAGAGAGGTCAATGAAAGGGAAAGAGACAAGAATAACATGAATTCAGAAAGTGTTTTCAGGTGTTAAAGGGATAATAAATTGAAAATTTTACATGTGGGCTTCAATTCAATTTCAATTTCAAGTGAAATTTCAATCAAAACTCTTGTGTGTTCAAAATTATTTTCCTATTATAATTCATCAACAAAAGAAAAATAATTTTTTTGAGCAATAAATAAGATAAAGTGCGCATTATAAAACAATTTAGTAAGAAACTTTTTCTTCATCATATTAAAAACCACAAAAAAATTATATCACTCGTAAAAAAAAATTTTCCGTTCTAATTTTTTTCACTCATTTTTATCATTATATAAACAAATTTGAGGGCATCTCTTTCATCTTTTCATGTAACGATCATACCGTGAAAATACAAAAAAAAAAAATACCGTGAGATAAAATATGTTGCTCTTCCTTTTTATAATACTTTTATATTAGGTCACATCGACGTTTGTCAGCAAAAACGTCGCTACAGCCTTTCTGGGCCATCGTAGACCCATAGTTTCTTCTGAAACTTTATCTTATTTTTGGAGGCCGAGGTGCTCGCGAAATAAAAAATTAGGGTGTCCATATAAAAAAATAGGGTTGCCATACAACTTTAGGTGAAAATTCAAAAAATTTCCACGAATTTTCCGGAAAATTCGAAAAAAAAATATATTTTCAGAATCCCCTCAACCTAAGCTACAACTTTGCTGAAGACACCAAATACCTATGACGTACTTGAAAAAAAAATATTTTTTTCATACACATGAATTCTCTTATTATAATACTTTTATATTAGGTCACATCGACGTTTGTCAGCAAAAACGTCGCTACAGCCTTTCTGGGCCATCGTAGACCCATAGTTTCTTCTGAAACTTTATCTTATTTTTGGAGGCCGAGGTGCTCGCGAAATAAAAAATTAGGGTGTCCATATAAAAAAATAGGGTTGCCATACAACTTTAGGTGAAAATTCAAAAAATTTCCACGAATTTTCCGGAAAATTCGAAAAAAAAATATATTTTCAGAATCCCCTCAACCTAAGCTACAACTTTGCTGAAGACACCAAATACCTATGACGTACTTGAAAAAAAAATATTTTTTTCATACACATGAATTCTCTTATTATAATACTTTTATATTAGGTCACATCGACGTTTGTCAGCAAAAACGTCGCTACAGCCTTTCTGGGCCATCGTAGACCCATAGTTTCTTCTGAAACTTTATCTTATTTTTGGAGGCCGAGGTGCTCGCGAAATAAAAAATTAGGGTGTCCATATAAAAAAATAGGGTTGCCATACAACTTTAGGTGAAAATTCAAAAAATTTCCACGAATTTTCCGGAAAATTCGAAAAAAAAATATATTTTCAGAATCCCCTCAACCTAAGCTACAACTTTGCTGAAGACACCAAATACCTATGACGTACTTGAAAAAAAAATATTTTTTTCATACACATGAATTCTCTTATTATAATACTTTTATATTAGGTCACATCGACGTTTGTCAGCAAAAACGTCGCTACAGCCTTTCTGGGCCATCGTAGACCCATAGTTTCTTCTGAAACTTTATCTTATTTTTGGAGGCCGAGGTGCTCGCGAAATAAAAAATTAGGGTGTCCATATAAAAAAATAGGGTTGCCATACAACTTTAGGTGAAAATTCAAAAAATTTCCACGAATTTTCCGGAAAATTCGAAAAAAAAATATATTTTCAGAATCCCCTCAACCTAAGCTACAACTTTGCTGAAGACACCAAATACCTATGACGTACTTGAAAAAAAAATATAAAAAAAATTTGAATGAAAAACAAAGTTCTGGACATTTCTTAGGAAGTTATTAACTTCTAAAATAAACTTTTATAAAAGGTTCATGGCTAACTAAAAAGTGAAAAACAAGAAGCTTTCAAACAAAATAAACTATTTGAGATTAAACACAAATTTGTTAAAAGTTGAATTTTGATTTCAGTCTTACTTTGCTGATAAAACACAACCACCAAAGACCTTTCAGATTTGTGAGTGCTTAGACCAAAGTTATTGTTAAAAAAATGTTTTAAGTTAATACTCAAAATTCAACTTTTAACAAATTTGTGTTTAATCTCAAATAGTTTATTTTGTTTGAAAGCTTCTTGTTTTTCACTTTTTAGTTAGCCATGAACCTTTTATAAAAGTTTATTTTAGAAGTTAATAACTTCCTAAGAAATGTCCAGAACTTTGTTTTTCATTCAAATTTTTTTTATATTTTTTTTTTTATTTTATTGTTTTAATATAAGAAGAATACGAATCAGTTGAGATGATTCAAACGCCAGACAATAAATAAAGCGTAAAATATTGTGTAAAACCACAAATGACTGACTTTATAAATGTTCAACCAAAAAGTATTTGAACGCACATTGTGTGCTCCATGGAAAAACGTAAAAATATAATTTATTACCAACAAGTTAGTATGAAACATAAGGAAATAGTCAAGCGTTTCATTTTCTGTGGTGTGTTTGTACTTTGTCTTATTATTATTTTCTTCTCGTTTTTCATTTACACACACACACTTTTTTATTTTAACCTACATCACGGGATATTTTACAGAGAACAAAAAAAAATAACACAGTGAGATAAACTCACATTTGTATTCACATCCAACAATAAAACAAACAGAGTAAATGACTGTTATTATTATTACCACTCTAAATACATTATTTTACCTCACAATTTTTCCCTTATTTTGAATATAACACTGTTTGTATACAAAGGAAATTGCAGTGCAAAGGTAAATGAGATTTATTTCCAGCTGGGTATATTTTAAAAACTTACAAGTAATTCAAGCAAATGGAACGACAAATTATTTTTAATTCAGTCTAAGTATGGAAACTATAATTTTACTTTTAATGTGTGTGTGTGTGTGTGTGACCACAAACATGAAAAGTATTTATTGCTTTTAACTTAATTGGTAATTCCTTTTAAGAGGCTATTATACAAGAACGTCATTAGTCAAAGGAAGAAACATTCATCATCTTACATGACATACATACATTGGAATATCATATGAATAATTATTAGGAAGAAATAGGACGCACCTGGTTATAATGTTAAAATTAATTACATTTCTAAAATTTTCTAATAATAATACAAAGAATGAAAATTAAGTTAAAGAAAGTGGAGTCTTTGATGTGGTGATTTTGGTAAGGTACTTAAGACATTTAAGAAGAAATGTAAAGTAACACAAAGAAAACTCAAATTAAATTTTACTTTGATCAAAGGCTTTTTGGTATTTAAATTTCATTTTAACTCTTTCCAAACCAAAAGGATTGAATTTTAACTAAATTTAAATATGAAGCAAAATTAATGAGACCTTTCTTAGAATTGTCGTTTAAATTGATGGTCTGGACATGAAAAGTGAGCCAGGTCGTCTCGTACAGCATTCTTAGTGTCGTTGCGTTTACTTGTGGGAAGTAAAGGGCTAAAACAAAAACCAAAATTGTAAAACCAGAAACGTTAGAATTCATTAAAATAAAATTTAAAAAAAATAGAGCATTAAATTGAGAACTGATTCAACTTAGAGTAGGTCATGGCGAGTCTTTGAAGTCCTTGAACCTGAAAGTCCTTGATCCTATCAGGGGTGGATTGAAAATTATTACAGCCCTGGCTTCTGTATAATTTTCTTTAAAATTTACGCTGAACTGAACTTTTACAAGACGATCGACTGCGACCTTTCTGGCATTTGCTAGATTGCCCGTATGGCCAATCCGTCTCTGGATCATCCCATTCTCTTAATTGAAGCACGAAAACTTCAGAAAAATGATAGCTAATGAAGCTCACAATTCAACGTTACATTTCATTGTCCCAAATACGTCGTCAAATAACTCTTGACTTTCATATTATTTTATATTTAAATTTTGTTTACTTAGGAAAAGTCATATTATTATTATTATTATTATTATTTTTTCCCCATTCAAATATCTCTCTTATGAAAATACACATTTTATTTTTTTTAATAATAAAGTTTCAAATAAAGAAATAACAGTTTTCCATGTAAGAAGAAGACAGAAGGCATTTCCATCCACAAAAATAATATTAGACACCAAGACACAAAAAAATGAAAAAAAAACTAGTCAATAAAAATCACAGTCCAAAATCTAATGAGCTGAATAGTGAAGTTTATCAACTTCAAAAACACAAGTTTTCAAAAAGTGAACTCAAAAACATAAAACAAGCGAAAAAATTAGAATCTGAAACTTGTACAATTTGTAATAATGACTGTCTTGTTAAAAATAAAGGAAAATGTTTGCTATTGATTAGAACAAAAATTGTACAAGTTTCAGATTCTAATTTTTTCGCTTGTTTTATGTTTTTGAGTTCACTTTTTGAAAACTTGTGTTTTTGAAGTTGATAAACTTCACTATTCAGCTCATTAGATTTTGGACTGTGATTTTTATTGACTTGTTTTGAGTGTTGATTTATGATTAACACTCAAAATCAAGCAATACATAAAGCACATTCCTTTAAGAGATGAATGTGATGTGAATGAAAATTTTGTGTTGTTAGAAAAAAATTTTTCCTGTTCGATTTAGACATAGGGTGTCTTAGGCAAAGTTGTTCATATTCACGAAAAGAAAATTTTGGCATGAAAATTTTCCATTTTCCCGGAAAATTTTGGAATTTTCCACCTGGTCACCCTATTTTTTTGTATGGACACCCTATATTTTTTTGATCCATAAACACTCCCACGGTGAATACGAACATAAGTCTAGAATATTATATGGGTCTCAGATGAACCGTTTGGGCCCTAGGCGATCTCAAAGAAAAGGAGCAACTACTATAGAATACTTGTAAAAAGATTCCAATTTAAATTTCAGTGGAATATTCGCTCTAAGCATCATAATAATATTCCGCCTTCATAACAAAAAATCTTCCTTTGTTCTCAGTGCACATTCTACGAAAAATAAACTTAAAAACACAATTCTCTTGTGAATGAAATATCTTGCTCTTTGTTTCATTTCATTTCAAATTTAAACTAAAAAAATTAAATAAACAAAAGAATTCATTCTTTATCCAAATGTTTAGTTTAAGTCCATTTTTTGTGTTATGTCTGAATGACATTATTATGCATTTAATGCAGTTTGTGGTAAGGTTCTGGCATTTTTCTCTTAAAAAAAAATTGAAATGATAAAGTGATTTGAAAAACTGAAATGAAACAAAAGCAATAATAACTAAGATGAAGAATAAATGACTACTAAAAAGGTAAATAATGTCCTGCTTCTTTCATTTTAAAATGTGTTTTGCACAGAGAATTTCATTTCATTTCACATTTCATTTTAAAAAGCATTTAAATACAAAAAAAAATGCATGACTGACTCGAAAAATGAGGATTTTAAAATGTTTTACGTGATTTTTATGAAAAATTAAATACAAAAATTCAATTTTTCTAGATCACATCAAATGAAAACAGTTAACGAGCATCATAAAATAATCAAATAAAAACAAAAAACCACGTTTTTAATTAATCTAAAACGTAAAACTCGTTATTTCATATCACATCTTCATATAAAAAAAAAATGATTTGAGTGTCGTAAAAAGTACATTAGTTATAATGTGAACGATTTACAGTTTTACACCCAACATTAAATGAAATGAAATAAAAAGACAAACAAAAAAATACTTAAAGGTCTTTAGTCTGCATTAAATAGCTTTTAAATGCATTTTCTAGATGTTTTATTTCCCATTTCATGACATTTTAATTAACAGTTTAATTTACAACATGAAATCTTGTTTTTTTTTCATTGGAGGAGGACAATGCATGGTTGATATTTATTATAACATGGAAAGAACATTAGCGAAAAATTACAATTAAGAACATGTGCTGCAACCATTAATGTGAAAAAGAAGGTTACTTATAATTTCAAATTTTAAATGGTTTTTTTATGAAGGGTGTCCAGTTAAATTTTCATTGAAATCCAGATCAGTTGATTAAATTGATCAAATTAAGCCTAAATTGCAAATAAATGGAGGCGCCTGGTATTTTATTTCGATTTAAATTAATTTCATTGAATGTGTCACCCTAATTTGATTATAATACAAATAATATGGAATAAAACGCGTATTTCTTGCATTATATTATTTGTAATAACTGTTCAAGCATTCACAGAAAGTGCACAAAGAAGAAAATTGTTAAATAATAATGATTATAATTATACAGTTAGGAAATGAAACATTAGGCATTGTAATTATAGCAGTTGTTGTAACGGTGAATGTAAAATATGAAAATTTATGTTTTTTGTCGCAATGATAGCTGTTTTGCGCTGTGCATTTTACACTTCTTTTTTACTACAACTATTAATTTTTTTTTTTTATTTACATCATATGCAAAAATAGCGTTTTGTAATTAAATTAATTTTCGTCATATAGCTTTAAAGTGTGGGAGGAGGTGGATTAGAGGTAACATTTTGATTATTTTTCTTAAACTAATTTTTTATTGAGTCTTTCCAGTCATCTTAGGATGCTTGAAGAAGATTTTACATGTCCATATCATCTACATGGCTTCACTGGTGACCTACTGACTTCACTGTGGTGAAAGTGAGGTAACTAGGAATGTTCCAATGGCATTTTCCATTGGTTTTGGGTGGAGAGTGTATGCGCTCAAGTAAGGAGCAAGGAAATCCAATAGATGGTTCAAGGTCACGTCATTCAGCGTTTTGAGATAAGATTTGAACGGCAGCATGGGTATCATGGCAAATGCCAAAAGAGCCGCCTTGTTAATCGGATGTCTAAATCAACAATGTCAGGGCCACAATTACTTTCAATGTCCTGGTCTTCATTGTTCTTTGAGTATGTACCATGAGAGAGGGGAAGACACAAAATCAAGGGACTCTAGGCCAACGATGTATCAATCTCACGATATTCCTCAAATCAGCTTTAATACGAGTCTCGTGTGGGGAACACATTTCAGTTGAAATAAACTTTCCAATTCCCAATCTCAACTCAAACAGTAACAATCCCATTGCTATAATATAAAATAAATGGAATAGAAGAGAGAAAATAACAAGACAAACAAACAAACAATGAAAATGCAATTTACACTCCTTTTAACATTTTTATACAAGTCCTTTAATTGAAGCTGCAGGATACACTTTTTAATTATTTTCTGTTTTTTTTCTTCTCTTTATTTTCTCATCGTAATACAATTTCCCTTTCTCACTTCATATTCGAACAAAGCACACCTCATAAAGACAGTCATTATTTCAAATAAATATTCGTGTGCTACTTACATGAATGCAGTATAATAAGTACAATTATTATTAACAATAGAATGGTGATTACAAGTACTATCAAAAGCAGACGACAAGGAAATATGAAGTTTGTAACAAATATAATCATTTAAACACTATTTGAAGTAATGAGTGGCTGTGACAATGCTTCGTTTGAATGCTGAAATTTTTTTAATCGCAATAATCCTTGCATATCATGTCAAAAAAAAAAATAATCATTGGCAGAGTGACATGATAATAACATAATGCTGCAATTTAATCATAATTATTATTTTAAAATTAATTTAATCTGCAGTATTATGCTACAAGGCATATTATTTTCGCTTAAATCGATTAAATTTCAATTACAATGAATATAATGCGCTATTGAGATCACTTTCGACGTCCGTTTCCTTATTCTTTTGAATTGAAATCATATTTCATGAACGTTGTTTTGTAATAATTTAACCCAAATGCAATTAAGATCCTCATTTAAATTCAATTTGGCATGAAATATCAAAAAAAAAAAAAAATAAAACAATTAACATTAAAATTACAATTTGATATGTTTTTTTTAATAAAAATTAATTTTAATGTTTATCCACACATTGTTTCGTGAATTGATTTCATGAATATTAAAATTTAAATGTAAATTAAATTAAATTTAATTTTTAATTTCAATTGTTTCAATTGTTTTTTTTTCAGAACCTTGTAACGCAATTTTATCTTATGAAAGTAAATTTTGATATAAATTTGATTAATTTGATGAAATTTGTTTGGTTCAGAAAATTAAGCAATAACATAAATTTGAATAATTTAATTCAGATCAAGCCCCATGATGTATAAATTAAATCATTATTTGCGCTATATATATGAAATTATAATATTGAATTGCGAATGATGATGAGTGTTCTATATTATTATTATTATTATTAAATAAACGAGTATTTTGTGTGGATGTGTGTGTGTGTGTATGTGTGTGTGGGTGTGTTATTATTTGATAATAATAATCAGTCAACCGCAAAATGACATTTTGATTGTTTTATTAATGAATGTAATTTGTTTTCTAGGATAGTGATGCTTGTCCATGGGTTTTATTGAACCGAAAAGTGTCAAAATCGTTTACCGTTTCAATCAATTGATAAAACTTTGTTAAGAAAATACAATTTGTAGTAAAATGTACTATTACAGACGGTTTGTCCGCCATCACTCTGTAGGTCTGTAAGTCTGACACTGATTTCTTTCCATAACTCCGAAATGGTTGATCGTAGCGATGTCGTTTTTTTTATCAGATAGAGGAGGTCATCAGGATTTGTCAAAACACATTACTGAGTTTTGAGATTGGGCTTCAGAGCCTAAAAAACCGTTAAAAGAGGGATTAAAATTTTGAAAAATTGAAGATTTCTTTTGTTGGATGCCTGAGCTTGCTCATGAAGCTCATAAGCTTTGAGATTAGGCTCATTAATTGGGGTCATGGATTGAGCTCAGGGATTAGGCTCCAGAGCCTGAAAACGGTCAAAACCCCAAAATGTCCACCTTTTTAAATGTTTTTCAATTTTTTCAAATATTGTATGTAACTTGACCAAAATGGATAAAAACCGTACAATTGACTTCATTAAAGTGGGCATTGAAACCGGATTTAACATTCATTTCAATCACTTTTCAATGGGAACAATTTACTTTCAATAGGCGTGATTGAAGTGTTTGTTTGTCATTGATAAACACCTTTTGAGATGTGGATTTTAACTAAAAGGATTACAGATAGATAGAGATAATTATGTCATGATAGCATTATACATTGATCAAAAGTATCATTAGATGTAAAATTATTATTATGAAATGAAACTCTTAAAACATTTTAACTTTTTGCAATAATCTGCTCTGTAACTTAATACGTCTATTTTCAAACAATATTTTTGTTATCAAATTACATCAAACTTTCTCTTATCTTAAAAAAATGAAATTTTATCAGTTTTGTTAAGAATATATCATGTTCAGGTACTTGAAAACTTTCAAATATGCAAAAAAAAATATATACATTTTTACATTTTTCGTCCTGGTCTTCTATGGAAAGAAAGAAAGAAAAATAAATATACAAATAAGGGATCATTTTCAATTTCCTTGATACGAAGAAAAATTTCTTTATTTTTTTTAAAGTGGTTCACAGATATAACTAAATTTCAAAATATTGTTTGCATGGAAAAAAAACTAGAATATAATATTAGAATTTATATTCCTCATTTTTATTCCTGAACTGAAAAAACTCTGAAGAAAAACTTTTTTTTTTATTCTTCTCCTCAATCATTCAATGTTTTCTTAAGCAATTTTTCTAAACACGTTTCCAATCTCCATGCATATCTCGTGTGTATGTGAGCTTGAATAAACATAGAAATTGATATCCTTCTTCAATGTTTAAAATATATCACAAGTTTTTTTTTTTATTTTTATATTTTCTTCTTTTATATTCACATATATTCAAATAAATTGAATGTATCGTATTTTGGTTGAATAACAATTTTACTATTCCACTTATTTAGAGTTTTGTTGGTTACTCTTTCATATGTGTGCATGTGTATCATGTTAAGTGGAAATGTAAGAACTTTAGAAAGGAACTACTTCAAGTAAATTTATATTAAAATTTTAGTGATTTTATGAAAATAATGTCTTGATCAAAGAAGAAGTTTAGCAAAATTGAAGTTTAAAGGCTTATGGATTAAAAGTTTCAAGTAAATTGAGTGTCTAATTTGATCATAGTTTGAACATTAAAATGAAACAAAATCATTATTTTGATAAAAGTTCCTGTACTAAAATAAGTTCGTTTCATTTTATAAAAAAGGTACCTACACATTTTTTTTTATTTTTTTATATTTATTTGAATTTCATTGTCTATTCAATTTATGTACAATATTTTATTTAGAGAGTTGCTTAGAGATTCAATGAAAATGAAACAACATTCGTTCAAATTTTGAATAAGCACATTTAGATTCAATGTTTTCATATAAAATACTGTTTAACAAGCATTGCGAGTCGAATTCTCATCGAAAACGTATTTTTATTTTCATTTCAAATGACTCTACGTAAAAAAATGAACAGAGCCCATATAATTCAAAGAATGAAAATAAATATAAAAAAAAACACAAATAAAATAGAAGTTTAACATGTGGTTTGAATATCATTTTATTTATAGATGATTTTGTTAAATTTGAATGTGCTTTTATGTGAAATATAAATAAACGTATATACAAGGATGCTTTAAAAAGATATATCGAAGCAATAAAATGAGGTAGACTATAATAAAATGCTCTTGAACTCTTTTTATTTTCATTTAAATTTGAACAAAATCAACTTGAAACAAATATCTTGGGAGAAAAAAATAAGTTACTGGTTTGTTATCATTTAAAATTAGCATTGTTAAGAATTTTTTGGATTTCAAACAATACAAATAAGATCAAGTTTTTGTGTTGATATAAGGATTTGGATAGGATAAAATGAGTTTTGTGAAGCTTCGTGCTGATTCAAGTCATTATAAAGCTTAAATCAAGCTCCTCATAGATAGATAGATTGTCAGAAGGGTTTACCCACCTAAGCCACATGATGTAGGACTCTTTGTGAGTTGTCACATAGTGACGTACCTTAAACTCATCATTCAATCTACCTTCGCATGAAAGAGTGAATCAATCATGCCCTAGGTATGTCAGGACTTCTACTTGCACATCCACTTCGACACTCGAGAGAAATTCGTTCGCTGTTTCTACAACTATATCCATAATTCTCATCTTGCTAAAGAGAATATTCTTCTTTAACTATAGATATACTCTTTAGGAAGCGGTAAATTAGTCTTATATCCATCTGGAGTAAATCTAAGGGATGTGCCCTACCATTTCCCATTATATTAAATCGTTTTGATTCGAGACACCGACAATCACATAAGATATGCATTGCAGTCTCCTCATGATCCCAACACAGGCGACAGTCTACATTATTTCTCACACCTATTCTAGATAAGTGACTATTTACTCTTGCATGTCCAGATAAAAATGCTGTAATCACTCGAATACCTTGTATTGACATGTTCATTAGCTCTCTTGTTCTTTTCGGCATAATTCTTGGTATCAGTAACCGGGAGTGCTCTGCAATGTTAAGATTGTCCCAATAGAATGTAGCCTCATCAATTAACCAGCGGAAAGTAGCCAGTTTTACTGATGCAAAAGCTATTCCAGCTCCTCATAAGCCATTCTCTCAATCATTACAAGCAAATTCAATTTTATTGATTTTTCTGTTAACCTTAATTCTTGTTTATGGTAAATTTACATTAAAAAAAACTTTCTTCATTGTTTTTTTCCTTTTTCTTTTTCTTTTAAATTAGATTAACTTTTGGTTTTTCCATTTTTAATATAACATTAAATATGTTTTTTTCTTGGCTTTGGTTTTTCCTGCTTTTAAGATATAATCACATTAGCACACATATTTATGAATTTCATATTACAAAAATATACCAAAAATTTTACATTAATGGTATATTTAAAATAATCTCGTTAAATAAAACCACGTTCATTAAAATTTAATATACAATAATCTTGAACTTTATAAAACGAATGAAGGAAGTATTTTTTGTAAATATTCAGACTTATAAAAATAAAGATGAAAAGAGAAATTATAAGAAGCTGAGATAAATTTCATAGAAAATTGATTTAATATAATTTTTTCGTGTCATAATTTTGAAAAATTTAATTCAAATTAATTTGATTTTTGATCAACTTTAAATTCCGGCTTGAAAAAGTACCCTGAGATGGTAAACAATTTAATTTCCCCAGAAAATTTCATATTGCATTCTTAGCAAATATTTGCAAACTAATTGAAATTCTAGAAGCAATATAATTTTATTCACCACTAACTTGATTTCGCTTCGATTTTAATTTTCTTAGGCTTTTTTAAAATTTACTTTTCAAATAACTACAGAACTAAATTCATTCTCTTCTTATTCAAGAATCATACAAAAATAAATTTAAAGTAATTCAATTGAATGAAGCAAAAAATGTAATCATGCTGATGATGATGATGGTAAAAATGTTTACTTGAATGTTTCAAGGTGGTGCCACCACGTCTTAAAAATATTCTCTTGTGATTAGTGTTAAAAACACAGCACGTTAGACATCTTTGCTAGATTAAATTGTTACAATAAATAAAATTAAATTTAATTTAACTGATTCCCTGTATAATACACATTCTTAAAATGTAATAAATTAATTTATTTTATCTAAAGGACACAACAATTATTCGCCTTGTTGAATGAATGAGAATTAAATTATGTGTCTGCTTTTCGAATTTTTTTTTTTTTTGTAAAATTTTTATAATGAAATAATGAAAATGACGATGATATTCTGCTTTTAAATTATTTCAAAATAGACACTTTTAATTATAATATTTTCATATAAATACACGCTTTATGGTTAATTGAGATAACACCCTTCGTTATATACACAGTGTGTTTTTTTTTGGTATCTGGAGAGAATGGAGATGAAATTTTGAAAAGAAACTTTTTAATTGACTTTAATTATTATTCTTCAGACACAGTCAAATGTATATTTATATATTTTTAATAATGAATAAGATGAAGATAAATAAAATAATTTACGCTTGCTCATTTATTTCAAGAAATTTATTACAATTTATTCAAATTAAGAAATGTTCACGTTTAACCTATTAATTGCCATTGTCAGTGATCGATTTTTATGAAATTCAAAATTATTCTTAAAATGAAAAGTAATTTTTTTTTGAAAAAAAAATAACACTAAAGGAGCGTTTTGTTCGTTTGTTCAAATAATGAGGGAACTGGCCATTAATGGGTCAAATTAAGAAAAGTGAATGAGAAATGTGAGTGTTACCATTTCAGTAGGAGTTGTGTGCAGAAATTTATCAATCATCAATAATTATACATTGAACTAAATTTTCATTAAATTTTCCATCAGGTAAAATTTCATCCTACATACTAAATTTCAACAAATTTGAGCAAATCAAGTTAAATTACTCGAATTTTCTTTCAAGGAATAAATCAAAATCAAAATTCATGAATTCAATCAAAGCAGAGCATACATTTAAAACTCAAAGAAAACAGAATCAAATTTCGTATTGTAATAAAAATAATAATAAGAGAAAACAAAGAAAAAAAAATCACGGAAGGGATTTTAAATTTAAACGGGTATAAAAATATGAGGGAAATTGAAATTTGATTCATCCATGCTTGTAATAACGGTCACATGATGAACGGAATTTCGATTACACAATTACAAAACATTTTGATTTAATCCTAAAATTTATACAGATTTTATATTAAAGGATGTGCGTTTCAATTTAGACAACTTTGTGCGTAGGTATCAAAATAATGAAAAAAAAAGGTTTTTTGTTTATGAAATCCACGTGATTGTTTAAACGCCTTCACGTTATTATTTGCAAAGAATGATTTTTGGTGTTTAATTTGAAGGTTTTGCGAAGATCCATGGTGGACGCAACGAGTTCCGACTTAAATGAGCAATGAAATGCGGTTCAAGGGACATCGATTGAATTGAAGTCAATGCAGCTTTGAGTGAGGAGAAGCCTTGAACCATATTTTAATTAGGCCAAATAGTACTGCTATTAATTTGCCTCAAATATTTTACTTTACTTTTATGATAATATAACAATGTAAGCACACAAAAACAAGAGATTGGGTTAATTAACAAAAAGTATTATTGTTCCCTTCCCTTTTAGAAATTTCATATCATCCTACACACACACATACAAATGAAAGGAAAGGAAAAAAGTGCCTGTAAAAGAATAATATTGGTAGGATTTTGTTTTTACTTGGGATAACACCTTGTTGCCTCTTAGTCTTATTTATGTTACACCTAAAATATGCTTCGTTTTCGTATTTTATTTGCCCTTTGTCTTTAGTCTTAAAATACTGGTAACAATCTCAATTCAATATAAAAGGCACAAAATAAAACGAGATCCTTTTTCGACAAAATATTATTTTTCATACAAATTATACCAATTAGAGTACAGCAAGTGGAATACAAAATAACAAAGTAAGGCTACCAAGGAAAACAATGAAATTTTCTATATGAAAATTGGTAGATACAGAAAATGCTTCACTTCAATTTGTGCTAGAAAAATAAACCCAAAATAATATGAACCTAAATATAAAAGAATTTATATGAAGAAAGAAAGGAAGGTGATCGTTGCATTAATTTCACTTTTATTTCTCAAAACATTGAGCCATGTTAAGAAAGGACATTCAATATAAAAAAATTCTATGTTTTTGATATAAAACCAAATAATATACAAAAGAAGGATGAGTTAAATTAATTGCCTAGGCTTTGAGTCCACAAATGGATTAAGAGTAAAAAAAAGAAAAAACATTCTCACATAAACAATTCTAATTGAAAGCATCTGTTTCATGTTACATACATACATTTTCATGGATGATACAATAAACAAGAATTTTTCTCATAGTTTACTGCCATGACGCATGATTTTTTGGATATTTTGATACTTTCATACTCCAAGTACCAAAATTTCAAAATTTTTCAAAGAAATCCAAAATTGGTTGATTGCATCTCATCAGGTAGACCTTAAACCGTCTCGAACCACTTCGACCCAACCTAGAATATTTTTAAATTAGCCAAAAATGTAATTTTTGAAATTTGAAGAAAGGCCTTACCTTCGCTGATTTTTTACATATTTTCATGCTTCAACTTCCGAGTACCAAAATTTCAAAATTTTTTAATGAAATCCAAAATCGGTTGATTGCATCTCATCAGGTAGACCCCAAACCGTCTCGAACCACTTCGACCCAACCTAGAATATTCTTAGATTAGCCAAAAATATGAATTTTGAAATTTGGAGAAAGGCCTTACCATCATCGATTTTTTGCACATTTTCATGCTTCAACTTCCGAGTACCAAAATTTCAAAATTTTTCAAGGAAATCAAAAATCGGTTGATTGCATCTCATCAGGTAGACCTTAAACCATCTCGAACCACTTCGACCCAACCTAGAATATTATTTAATCAGTCAAAAACATGAATTTTGAAATTTGGAGAAAGGCCTTACCATCATCGATTTTTTGCACATTTTCATGCTTCAACTTCCGAGTACCAAAATTTCAAAATTTTTCAAGGAAATCAAAAATCGGTTGATTGCATCTCATCAGGTAGACCTTAAACCATCTCGAACCACTTCGACCCAACCTAGAATATTCTTAGATTAGCCAAAAATATGAATTTTGAAATTTGGAGAAAGGCCTTACCAGCATCGATTTTTTGCATATTTTCATGCTTCAACTTCCGAGTACCAAAATTTCAAAATTTTTCAAGGAAATCCAAAATCGGTTGATTGCATCTCATCAGGTAGACCTTAAACCATCTCGAACCACTTCGACCCAACCTAGAATATTCTTAGATTAGCCAAAAATCTGAATTTTGAAATTTGGAGAAAGGCCTTACCATCATCGATTTTTTGCATATTTTCATGCTTCAACTTCCGAGTACCAAAATTTCAAAATTTTTCAAAGAAATCCAAAATCGGTTGATTGCATCTCATCAGGTAGACCTCAAACCGTCTCAAACCACTTCGACCCAACCTAGAATATTCTTAGATTAGCCAAAAATATGAATTTTGAAATTTGGAGGAAGGCCTTACCATCACTGATTTTTTACATATTTTCATGCTTCAACTTCCTAGTACCCCAAATTCAAAATTTTTTAAAGAAATCCAAAATCGGTTAATTGCATCTCATCAGGTAGACCTCAAACAGCCTCGAACCACTTTAACCCCACCTAGAATATTTTTAAATCAGCCAAAAATATGAATTTTGAAATTTGGAGAAAGGCCTTACCATCATCGATTTTTTGCATATTTTCATGCTTCAACTTCCGAGTACCAAAATTTCAAAATTTTTCAAAGAAATCCAAAATCGGTTGATTGCATCTCATCAGGTAGACCTCAAACCGTCTCGAACCACTTCGACCCAACCTAGAATATTTTTAAATCAGCCAAAAATATGAATTTTGAAATTTGGAGAAAGGCCTTACCATCATCGATTTTTTGCATATTTTCATGCTTCAACTTCCGAGTACCAAAATTTAAAAAATTTTCAAAGATATCGAAAATCTGTTGATTGCATTTCATCAGGCAGACCCCAAACCGTCTCGAACCACTTCGTCCCAACCTAGAATATTCTTAGATTAGCCAACAATATGAATTTTGAAATTTGGAGAAAGGCCCTACCTTCACTGATTTTTTGCACATTTTCATGCTCCAACTTCCTAGTACCAAAATTCCAAAATTTTTCAAAGCAATCTAAAATCGGTTGATTGCATTTCATCAGGCAGACCTCAAACCGTCTCGAACTACTTCGACCCAACCTAGAATATTCTTAGATCAGCCAAAAATATGAATTTTGAAATTTGGAGAAAGGCCTTACCATCATCGATTTTTTGCATATTTTCATGCTTCAACTTCCGAGTACCAAAATTTCAAAATTTTTCAAAGAAATCCAAAATCGGTTGATTGCATCTCATCAGGTAGACCTTAAACCGTCTCGAACCACTTCGACCCAACCTAGAATATTATTTAATCAGTCAAAAATATTAGTTTTGAAATTTGGAGAAAGGCCTTACCATCATCGATTTTTTGCACATTTTCATGCTTCAACTTCCGAGTACCAAAATTGCAAAATTTTTCAAAGAAATCCAAAATTGGTTGATTGCATCTCATCAGGTAGACCTTAAACCGTCTCGAACCACTTCGACCCAACCTAGAATATTCTTAGATTAGCCAAAAATCTGAATTTTGAAATTTGGAGAAAGGCCTTACCTTCACTGATTTTTTTGCATATTTTCATGCTTCAACTTCCGAGTACCAAAATTTCAAAATTTTTTAAAGAAATCCAAAATCGGTTGATTGCATCTCATCAGATAGACCTCAAATCGTCTCGAACCACTTCGACCCAACCTAGAATATTTTTAAATTAGTCAAAAATATGATTTTTGAAATTTGGAGAAAGGCCTTACCATCATCGATTTTTTGCACATTTTCATGCTTCAACTTCCGAGTACCAAAATTTCAAAATTTTTCAAAGAAATCCAAAATCGGTTGATTGCATCTCATCAGGTCGACCTTAAACCGTCTCGAACAACTTCGACCCCACCTAGAATTTTCTTAGATCAGAAATTTACCATGAAAATTGCTTGAAAATGCAAAAAAATAGCGATTAATTTTAATGCTGTGAAAACATACAGTGATGAAAACGAAAATTTTATCATCAATTCAATTCATCACAAATAAACAATCATAAAAGAAAAACAAATGGTAAACAAAGAGTGACAAAAACTGAGCTAATGAAATAAAAACAAAAACAATGTTTGTAATCATGGTTTTTTTTCAGAATCCTTTGTATTGCACTGTAAAATCAGAGTATTTTGTTTTATTATTTTAATAAAAGCACAAAAAATAATAATAAAACAATTGATTGGACCATAAAACAGCATTCAATTGACAAATATGTTTTTTACAATATTTTTTTAATTAAAATATTAAAAAATTGAGGAAGTCATTGACTGCTGGTTTGCTTTATTTCATCAAATGAATGGAATTTTTTAATGAAAAAATATTGTCATTGTCCATCAGAATATGCTTTAATTGAAAAAAATGGTGTGTGGAACGATTAAATTGAAATTGAATTGAACATATTGCTTTATTTTTTCTCTGATATTAAATTTATTACAGACATTAAATGATGCCTTATTAAAGCACTTTTGTTTAATAAAAAAGTTCATTTAATTTTATTGTTAAACCACAGAAACAAGCAAAACATGCAAATATTTATGAACAAAGAAGATACACACACACACACACACATACAAAATTGAAGCTTTACACACTTACACTGTTACTTGAAACCCTCCGGTAAATTTCGTCGTTTTCTTCACATTGACCCAGTTTTAGCAAAGTTACATTTTCAGAGCATTTCACGCGAGTATTGTGGTCACTCATATTGCTCTGAAGGTTTTTTAATGAAACATTTTCAACTGACAGTGTATTAGGAAAAAAAATAGAAAATGAATTTGAACGAAATGAGAAAATATAAACCACACAATGAAGCCATAAAAAAAATTCTATCCCTTACATAAAATAAAATAAAATCTGGTTAAATAAAATTATTTCCTAAAATCTCATATGATAGCTCACAGAAATTCATTTTCATCGTTGTTATGGCTTATCTCTATGTTTTTGAAAAACTTGAAATTATTTTGATGTATATGAATTTAAAGGGAATTGTCAGAATATGCCTTAATTTACTTTTATATCTATTAACGTGAATGAAAATCTGATTGAATAGTCGAGAAAATTCCTGGAAATCTTTTTCATTGGATAAACATTTTAACGAATATTACCAGGAAGTTTTTGTTTAAAATATTTTCATGATGTATAAGCGAGATTTAATTTTCATAAATTCATCTGAAATTTACATTGCAATTGAAAGGGAAAATTTCATCATAATTCAACAGAGTTTTTTGTGAAATTACATCGGTTAAAGGATTTAAGCAAAAATTTACAATAACGGAGCTCTTTCCCAAAAAAAATCATCAAATTCGTGGAAAATCGTGAAAATGCCAGAATTTTTCCGAAAAAATGTACAATTTCCTGCACCTTTTTGTTAAATTTAAATATTTAATGTATTAAAATGCATCACCTTACCATAAAATATTGCAAATCATGTTTTATTCCATTTTATAAAAATGCAAAACTGTCATAAATTTAGCAAAAAAAATATCATAGCACGTAGATTGATGATGATGCACCTTCAGTTAAAAAAAAAAGAAAGAAACGAGAGTGCTTAAACATGTAAAACAGCGTAACCTTTCATACAAAGACATTTCGTGAGGCAGGTATTAAAAGTGAGTTGTGTCTCTTTAATGGTATACTTTTGTCAGGATAAAATGATGTCATGATGATGATGATGATGATGAGGTGTGATACGAGTTGCCGAGAAAAAACTTTTATGTGGCTTAGAAAACGTGACAAATAATATTTACTGCCAGCTGTTAAATTCATGTACATACACACACATAATATTATGATATTCTACGAAATGACGCGACGTGCTGGTTCAAAAATGTTTTTATTTTTATTTTATTTTATTTTTTTCATCGTAGATCTTCATTTTAATGCAAAATTTGACGAATTATGGTGTGACGATGACAACAAACATATTTTAGGGAAGGAAAGTATGTGAAAAAATGGATGATTTTAAATGGCTGATGAATTTTATGCCTAAAAAATGTGTCGTGATGATGAATTTGCATTAATACTTAACAAGATTTTGTTCTTTACAACCTCCTTCGCTCTTGTTGACGGTTTTATGTGGTCGTATTATCATATCCAAGGTGAATTGTGTATTTAAACGTCTTGTTTATGTTCTACTATTAATTTATTTAATTGAAGCAATAAATTTTGTATTGAAGGAAATATTAATCATCATTTTACTTGGAAAATTAATATTTGGAATGTGATGCCAGTTGATTCACTTATGCGATTCAAGAGAATGTCGAAGGAAATAGGAATATGAATCATTTTTTCACTTATCACCAGTTCAGAGGAAATTTCAGGGCAGTTCCTATTGACTTCAAGCCTCACAACCAAAGATATGACGATGAAGAATTTTTTACCTTAGCTAAATCTTTGATTTGAATCCTTATTCAACGTATTCCATTTGAATGTTTCAACCTTATTTTTCTTTAAGCACTAAAACTTTAACCACAACATAATGACACACACACACACATACACACATATACACACTCAATACATATATTTATTTATGGTTTTTCTGGCTTTTAAAAAGCAAATATTAATTGAGATTATGTGATATTCACATTCAAAAACTACATATAGGTAAATGAATAATAAATACCATTTAAAACTTTTTCACACACAAAAAAAAACATGAAAATTAATACTATTTATTTGGAATTGAATGTGACTATGATAAGGTTGAAATAAAACAAAACCGCCATTTTCAATTTCCGTTTAAATAATTTTCATTTTTGTTTCATTTTGTTTGTATACACAAAACCATTGTCTCTTTATACGGAGATAAAATGTTAAATGAAATTCTCTGAATCCTTTCCTTATTACATTAAAAATTTGGTAGAAGTTTTAGTTTGGATGTATGTGAGTTGTAAAAGTTACCACATTTCTCATTTTATTAGTGTACTTATTTGCTTATGTATGAATCCAATTATTGAGTAATATGATGTGTTGTAACTAAAGTTAATAATGGGATTTAAATGAAACAGGGATGAGGAATAACTGAAATTTTTTGAATTTGAGGTTTTTTATTCCAATTCGCAGATTCAACCCTTCGCAAAATAAAAGTTATTATTTGTTGTGGAATGCAATAGACAAACTTTACATAAAATACAATTTCCTCACAGACAAAATTCATTCTCATTTTAATTTGGTCATATTCTATCAGTAACACTTGCAAATGCAAGTCTCTGTATATAAAGTTTAAATACAACTAACAGTGTTCCAGATATTTTAACCAAAATTTAATTCAAACTTGTGCCTTTTGTTTCAGATTGCAATAGACTTGCTTGCTACTTACTCTGTGGCTATGACAGTTGTTGTTGTTGTTTTTGTTATTATTATTGTCGTGTTGCTTCTCTTTGTCCTTGTTCGTGGTGAACAAAGTGCAACACCATGCAATATTTTATTTAAAAACTTCTTTCAATTATACTGTTGAACAAAAAATTTCGAGTGGGACTACTATGAAATTATTAAAGAAAGTAACTTTTAAAAAACTGTTAAAAAACAGTTAACGATTTTTTGTAAACTCGTAAACACCGTTAAAAAATTGATTAAAGGTTTAAAAAAATGGCCCGAATTGGGCTTCTGGGTCTTAAAATTGTTCAAAAACTTTTAAAACTCGTTGAAAAATTCTTGTAAATTTGTAAAACCGCTCAAAAATGGATCATGTCGGTTTAAAATATACCTTGAATTGGGCTTCAGGGTCTTAAAATTGTTCAAAAACTTTTAAAAATCTCTAAAAGTTTCTGATAAACTTGTAAAACCTTTCAAAAAACGGATTAAAGATTTTTATAAGGTGCCAAATTGAACTCCAAATCCTGAAAACTGTTAAAAACCATTAACACAAAAACTATGAGCAAAATTTAACTTTTTTTCCATGTTCACGAAAAAAACGCTTGAAAACTTTCAAAAAATTTTAACATTTTTTTAAAAGTCTATTTTTTTTGTCGAACAGTGTTAAAATTTAAATTATATAAAATATACTAGAAAATTTCATGTCGAGATACGACAATTGCAGCAGATATCGAAACGAGTCAATACTATTTTAAAGTTCATTCATATTATTATTTTAATAAATTTATTCAGTTTCAGAAATTGGCTTGGAAACATTACCAATAAAAACAACATTTCTGTATATCATGTAAAACACATTTTTGTTTTAAAATAGTTGTATTGTAAAAAGTTAGTTTGTTCTTTAGTTGTGTTGTTGTCATTATTATTACTAAAAGATTTTCTGTGTTTTTTTACATGAAAATGAAAAGTAAACGTGAAGGAAAATTTGAGTGCATTTTACTTACATAATTTTAAATAAAATGATGCTTTAATTTAATTCAATTTTTCAAAGATGCCATTTTAAAGCAAAATGTTGGTCGAAGTGACTGATGTTGGTCTGACACATTTTTAAATATTTCATGGGAAATGTCATTTAATTGCCTTCTAGAGTACACTCAAAACAAGGAAATGTAATTTTAGAACAAATGTTTAAAACGTGATACACAATGATTAGCATCTTTAACTTTTCTTTCATGTGCTATTTTGTACCAGTTAGTTTTTGAAACACTATCTCGGTGTCATTTTTGTCACATTTTATAAAATTTACCCTCACATTTATCTATTGCTTGAATGTGCCATTGCAACAAACAAACAACAAAAAAAGACATGTTCAAAATAAAAGATAGAGAGAGGCAAGAACATGAATTAGATTATTTATTTAAACATACAAAAGTGAAATTTTCATGTTATTTTCAAAGCAAATTAAATATACACGTAGAATTAAGAAGTGACAGTTTGTGTGTGTGTGTTGTGTGCAGAAAACCTTGTTAAAGTTTTTGGTTTAGTTGAATAAATGATTTTTGTGGTCAGTCTTTTGATACTTTAACAGGAGAATCTCTTTTTGTCAATTTAACATGCCAACCACCTTCCAATTTTGCCAATGGATGCATTGAACATCGTAGATTTTCCAATTTACGGTCTGTTGTTACACTGAAATTCAAAAGAATTTTGTATAAAACCACTTTAATGCTATTTTTTGCCAGCTTAAGTCCAATACAATTCCTCGGACCACCACTAAACGGTATAAATGAATATGGATGTCGATTTTTTACATTTTCAGGTGAAAATCGATCGGGATTAAATTGATCTGCATCCTCACCCCAAACTTTCCTGTTACGATGAGTATCCCGTATACCGATACCTATTGTTGTGCCTGTTGGCAAAATAACACCATTGTTCAATTGTACTGGCCCATTCAATTCACGCGCAATCATAGGGACAGCAGGCAAAATTCGCATTGTTTCGTTTATTACTTGTTCCATGTATGACAGTGAATTTAAATCTGATTTTGTTAAAGTGTCACATGAAATTAATAGGATTTCTTCATAGACACGTTGTTGAATGTCCGGATACATGGCAAGTAATAGGAGAATAAAGCAGATTGTGTGTCCCGATGAATCAGCTCCACCACCAATTATTATCTCGATTTCATCTTGTATTTCTTTGTCACTAAATTTGTATGGACCATCGATGTGTATAAGTGACGCAAATATCATTGCATCAACAGGAGTTAAATTTTCTGGTTTGTATTTTGGATTATTTTTAATCATTTTTTCAATGTGACTTCGTCTCTCGTGCAGTACTTTGCTCGAAAATGCATGGAAAACTTTCACATTATCCATAAATTCATCGTAATATTTACAAAATTTAAACATGAAATCAGGATACAACCATGGCCGAACATCCCTATACTGAAAAATATCGAACATGCTATTCGACGCTTTCAGGTAGGCCGGACCATATGGATCTCCATTTAAGCAGGTGGTTTCAGTCGCTAATGTCGTTCCACAAATAATGTCCAATGCACACATATAAACGTCATTAAATATATCAAATGATTCTTGTCCAGCTTTTTGCTCCAAATTTTTTACCAAATAATTTGCACATTTATTGTAAACATTCAAATATGAATCAAGCGTTTTCACGTTAAATGTTGGCTGTAAGAAATTTCGATGCACCTTCCATTTTGGCACAGGTGCTGTAAGTAAACCTTCTCCCAACCACTCCTTTGCAATGGAATAAATAAATGGCTTTGGCAATGCATTTGGATGATTTAACACAATTTGAAGGTCATCCGGTTCAGTTAGATACACAATTAGGAATGGACCCACCCAAAAACGTTGAGGGGCTTTGTATGCTTCCAAGACCTGTTTCGTTGTTTCAAAGACACCTGAAATGTAAATTGTATTTAAATTAATTTCAATGAAATTTTCAAATTAAAAATCATTTACGTTTTCTTCCATTTCTGAAAAGAAGCAAATTCCCGATCAGTGGTAACGCTAAAGGGCCATCCAATTGCCATGATGCGTAATACAAGTGACGTCTCTTGAAATTCCATAACAAAACTGTGAATATAATCGTGAAGAAAGTTATTAGCTTATAGTTAATTATAAGAAACGGAATTAAATGTATCATTTTTTCGTTTTCAATGAAATTCGATCTAATTCAAATGAAGTAGAAAAAAATACTGAACAAATTTCAAACATTTTATCATAAAATATATGAAGCAGGTGTTAATTTTAAAGACACACAACAAAACTTATTTCTTTTTATTTGAAATTCAAATAATATGAGAAGTTAAAAGTCATCTCATTTAACATGTACACTACACAATACTTGTGATTAAACCTCATTTTTAAAATAAATTTAACATGTCAAGAGAATAGAAGATGAATTTAAATTGATAATGGAAACACGTGTTAATTTTAATTTCAATGTCACAAGTTTGATACTTTTGTTGCTTTTAATTAAAAAGAAGCTCTCACTTTTTCTTGAAATGATTTTTTTTGTTCAAGTTTTTAGATCAATCCATGCAAAAAATATTCTTTAAAAAACTTAAAAAGGCACGTTTTAAAATAAATATTCTTATCAAGTGAAACTTTTATATTTAACATATTTCATGAAAGTTTTTTTTTAAAATTGCAAACATATGAAAAAAAGTACGAGCTTCATTCAATGTGAATATGTTACAGGGAAAAGTTTGTTCTACTTCATCGTCTAACTAAGGTCAAGGTCAAAATGTTCAAGGCTGAATTTTAATATTCACTTGTAATGTAAAAAAATGTGAGGAGTCATTTAATTTTGATTGAAATCAGCAATCGCTAATGAGAGCATGAGGAAATTCAAGTTCAATTGAAAACCCATTAAGGTGACTTCGGACCCACAGGCTCCAGATGGGATATTTTTCAAATATAAAGACGATAAAACGTCACTTTAAGAAAATATTTAAAAATAAATCTCATGGGACAAGAAAAAATACCTTCGTCTGCAGATTTTTCTATTAAAAATACAACAAAAGCATCTCTTAAATTTATGACTCCCCATATTATTTCACTCCCATTATAACTCATATATATTTGACTTTTAAAACTGTTAATTCATCATCATGTAGGTGTATTGTATAATAAATTTTTTAATACTGACTCAAATAGGACGATAAAATGTTTTAATATTATTATTATTATTATTAATATTACTTTTATGAAATATTTTCCACTTCTCACGTTTTTCTCACTTTCTCCCTCAGCTCACTTCATAATTCCTGTAATATATTAATCTAATCATGGCTCATCCCAAAAAAACAAACCATTATTTTATGATCTCGTATAATCATTTTTATTGCGAAAAAGTACTTTTTGCTTTGTTTTTACAACACCGTGCTTTTTATTATCATCCTCTCATACCTTATTCACATCAGATCCAAAAATTTTACAAGCTACAAAATATTATTTTATTAAATTTTGTTCCTATAGTCCGACATCCATAAAACCTTGATGCTAAGTGATGAAATATGATATTTAAATAGAAAAAAAATATTGTATTTGTTGATATTGAGTGTTAGGAAATAATAAAATTAAAAAAAAAACTTGGATAGTATGAGAGATAAGCTGGATGACAGTTACTGTCATAATATCAACCACCAAACATAATAATAATCGTAACATTTTTCGATGAAACTTTTCAGTCCATATTCTAAAATAAAATAATAAAATAAAATTAGAGGAAGAGGAGTGTTGGAAAAAAATATGATAGAATTTAATTTTCTCTTGTTAAAATTTTTATATACTACTTGGATCAGTTGGTTATTTTACTCCATTTCATGAAATATCATACATATTTGAAGTGTAATTGTTTGTATGCATATGAAATTTAATATTTCAAAGTTGTCATCGGGATGATTCATGTAGTCGTATCGTTTATGATTGGGATTTAAAATGCACTGTTGGTTTACAAATATTTTTCATTGAAATTTCAGAGTACTTTTTTGGGCACTGTTGGTTGAAAAAATGTTTACAAAAATTTTTTTATGGAAATTCTAAAAAAACCTTTAAATCAAATACATTTTTGTCGTACTTTAACTGAAATGAATAAAATACGTGGGTCAATTATGCGAATTTGCAAAGTTTTAATTTCTAAAGTTAATTTTAATTTAAAATGAAACTTGATTTTAAATTTTCATGAGTTTATATTAAAATGCAGCATTGAATTTGCAAGCAGAATTCAATTTCCAACGAACTTACAGACAATTTCTTTGATGTCCCATTTTTATTCAATAAAATGAATGACCAATTGTCTTAAGTTCCTTTGAGCCTCTGATCTCGCAGAGCTCCTTATGCTCGTGCAATCTGCAGTTTAACGCATCCGGTTAGTTACCGACATCTGTAGGTGAACACGAGAATTAAATCGTCGAAAACTTCAGATGAAAAGTATGCAATGAAACTTTTCCCAGGTGATATTAAAATATTTTTTCCCACTTCTTCTTTTTATAGTAGTTTCGTCTCATTTTTTTTAAATGAATTAAATTATCATTTAATTGCATGTCATGAATAATTTTTAATAATCTCACGAGACAAAAGAAAAACGACGTAGAAATGAAATGGTGTAAAAATAATGGGATACTATAACAAGCATCGTATTTCAAAGTAAAATTTTTCAAGTCAAAAGAGTTTTTGTTACAGTTTTCATTCACTTTTCATGTAAGTCGTATGAGAGTTTTGAGAAAAATTACACTTTGAATAATTAAAATTTGAGCTTAAATTAAAAAAAATATAAAATTTGCAATTTCTTGTAAAAAATTAAATTAAATAAGATTTAACTTGACACTGAGCACTTTAAACTCCATCTTATAGTGATGCATTTTTCAATTTTTTCAATGAAAATTTCATGTTTCATGTTAAAATGCACTTCACATGCACAAAATCTGACAACGGTTATTAATTTTCCACCGTCTTTTTCATTATAATAAATGTTGTACATAAAATTAGCATATTGTCTCCTTTAAAAGAACATCATTTATAAGTTTAAGCAGATTATGACAGCATAAATTGTTTGCATTTTGTGACTGTTTTGTTATAATGAATGAAAAATCTTTCTCACAGGAGTCAATTGAGGTTTTGTTTTGATTTAATTCAATAATTACAAAACACAAAATTACTTTGAAAAATTATGATAATAGTTGGATGCAGTCAGGAGTGAAACACAATAAAAGTGTGTGTTATATTGTATGCAAATTACATAAGCTATTGTTATTATTAAGAGAAAAGAATGAATGGAAATGTAGAATAATAATACAATTGATGGTAGGCGTTGTGTTTAAATGAATCACAATGAATCCCTTTTTGAAAAATAAAAATTATTATTATAATAATACATCTTGATCTGATTCCTGCTATGAAAACAATAATAATAATTTTATTTATAAAATCTAAGAATAGAATAAGAGATATTATTTTATTGTCAGAGTTCATAAAATGTTTTTGTGTGTGTTGAAATGGGAAAGAAAAGGAGTGTTGGATTATCTTGAAATGCATTATTTTAGTCTTTTCTTATCCATTATATTATCATCTCAATGGGCTTTGGATTTCTAATTTCATTGTTTACAATACAATTGTATAAAGAGTTATCTTGGAAAAGACAATCAATGATGACATACAATGAAAAAGGGGGTTTGAAAAGTTCTGAGGCTTGAATGTGCTTTGTTGGACATGAATTTTCATTTTGAGATGAGAAACTTTTTAATAGTCCCGTTTAAGTATGTCAAGGAAATGTACATTCAAAATGAAACTTGATTATTTTCCTTTATTTGAATATCAAACGTGTTAGAATCAGATATTAAATTTCAATGAGGGCGTTCAACAAGTATTTCTAGAATAATTTTATGCGTCATGAGAAAGATGAGCTCAGTTTTAATCAGGGGGTAATCAGGTCGCTTGCCAAGAAAAAAAATCATTTTTCATTTTGGCACATTTGGCGTTTGGTGCAATTGGCGTGTGACAAATTTGGCATTTAGAGGGTCAATTTGGTGCGACCTGACTACCCCCTGGTTTTAAGAGAAGTGTGAATTTGAATAAGCATCATTCGCGCATAACTGATAAGAGAATAATTGCATTTCAAGGGGTTTCAATTTTCTTTTTTCTAAACACAAAGGGTCCTGTCAAGGACTCGCCGCTGAAATTAAGGGTTAAAAGTTATCTTTGAACGGAAAATAAAAAAATAACTGTACAAAAAAGTTCATAATTTAATTTAAAAAAAACCTTAATTTTTGTTTACCCCAAAAATAAATGAAATAAATATTTATTAAACGATTGTAATTGTGACAACAATTGTGAATACGAAAATATAATGAATAATAAAGTAAATCAAATAAATTTAAATAAATTATTCAAAAAACTAACAAAAAAAATTGAATAAAAATTGTATATTTTATAAATTAGGCTGAACATCAAAAAAATCATTGAATGTTTTCAGTTAAAAACGGAAAATTTTGTCATATGGAACAATTGAAAACCCTAATACATAAATTTCGCATGGTGATGGTTATGATGTTTGTGGTAGTTTAATTTTTTTCTTGTTTTTTTTTAATGATAAATATTATTATATTTATATAAAATTTATTGCGTTTTATGATAAAAAGCAATTTAAATCGATCGATTTATTGCACATGATTGCATTGGTATTTTGGTCGCGTATCTGTGGATATTAAAGCTTGGTGTTATAAAAGTTTTGTATACAATTTTTATGGTTTCAGCAAATTTTACTTCAATTTATGGTTTTATCATAAGTTACATTCAATTTCAAAGCATTTCCTTGGAATTTACGACAAAATACGACATTTAATTTTTTTTTTTATCTTCCAGGTTCAGTAAACAAATTGTCTTTATTTTAAATATATCAAATTTTATTTTTCATTTCCACATGAAATAATAGACATTAAAATCCCTTTTCCAGACACGTGAAATTGAAAAATAAAACAGCAGGAATTAAATCTGTCTGTTACCTTTTTTTTTGTTTGTATCACTTACAATGAAATTCACGAATAAAAATATACATTTTAAGTCATTGTAAAGGAAAAAATCCTTAAAAAAAATATTTTTTTTTTAACAATAAAACAGTTTGTTGACGTGACGTGTTATAAAAACTCTCTGTAAGACTTATTCACCCGATAAATTTCTCACTTCATGAAATTTTGTATGATAATTTTTCAACGAATTACTATGAAAAAAAGGACAATAACAAATGGTGACAAGAAAATGGGATTTGTGTCAAATCATCGAATCATATTAAAATGTTAAGAAAAAAAAGTTGTATTGGACAAGTTAATTCAAATTCAATAAAAAGTTGAAATTTATATCAGGTGAAAATAAAATGGAAATCCAAATAAAATCAACGAAGCTTAAAAATTACATTTAAAATGAAATGTTGAATGGTGAAAGGATTTATTGTGTAAATTTTTCAATGGAAAAACTTGAAGAAGAAATTTTACTGTTATTCAATTACAAGAAAAAAAAACGTATTTTTTCATTTAACTGATTAAAAGCAAAATTGAATAGCAATTGTAACTGTTGCTGATGGTGGATGTTGAGAAAATTTCAAGGAAAACATCATTAAGATGTTGTTTAAATGTAAAAACTTTCATTTCAAACAATTCCTTATTCATAATTTGCTGCTTTTGTTTTAAGTTGAAATTTCATATTTTTTTCTCATTATAAGAAAAATAAAAGTTCTTTCCTTTCAAGCATTTAATTGTGTCGATGAAAAATTTCAATGAAAAAAATAAAAAATTACAGACGTCAGAGCAGTGAACCGGCAAATTCTGGTAAGGTTCATCTTCAAATAAGTCATTTTGATTTCATTTTTTGTACAACAGACGAAATTTTACTACAATTTAAAAGCCGAAAGTATTGAAATGACAATTTAATTTAATTTCATTATTTTTTGGATTGTGATTTGCGACCACGATTTGTGCGCTTGGTATTTTTTGCAGCTCTGCCACGTCCTTTATTGTTTCCTGGTTCATGTTCCATTTCCGGATTTAGTCGTTTTGGGGCTGGTGTCTCCTCATGTGACGATTCAGGCTTGCGTTTCTTTCCACGTCGACCACTACTAGAACCAGCACGAGATGCATCCTCCGATCCAGGTAAAACCACACTCGGATTACTCCTTCCAGGTAACAACAATGAAGTTGGAACAGGATCTGCAAGTAACTTGACACGCAAATTATCCGGAATAATTGGATTTAAGGATACGCTAAATTTGTATAAGCCAGAATTTTCTTTAACTAAACCGATATTTTGCAATTTTTTGACGTACTCTTTAATTTCATGTTGTAGATTGGCATTATCAGGATCTAATGACCTAACGACCATATGCATTTGAGGAATTGAAACCGCTAGGAAGAGAAAAAAAATGAAATTTATAATTTGAAAATTAACTTTAATGTATAATTTTTACTTACGTCCATTTGTATTGCCAAGTAAATCCAAGATGTGACTGCACAGAACTCGATTCATGTTCAAAATAAATTTAATTTATTTTTTATTAAATATAATTGAGCTATTTATCACGTCCTCGTTATAAAATATAATGACCAGTGAAAAAATTTATCCAGAAATTACTTGAAAATAAAATTTCAATGGTTCCTTTGATGTGGAAGTGTAAAGTGACCATAAAATTTAGCATAAAATATGTACAAGTAAAATTATGATTGACTTTATATAGACAATGTAAAACAAGAAATTAATGAAAAAAACTACAAAATTGCATCATAACGAATTAACTTTAATCACCTGCTATAACGGTTTTTCTTAATAATTGAAGCACGTGCATGAAATTAATAAAAATAAGTCATCATGACATGAAATCAGCATAGTACATAAAAAAATACATTATAATATTAAATATAAAAAAAAAATCAGACAAAAAAAAACTAAACCTTTAATCCCGTTAAAGCAACAAAAAAAAAATGAGAAGAGTAAAATGAATACATGCTTGACGGTTTAGCATGCCACAGTTTTGTTCACTAGTGCCTGCACAGGAAACTTGAATAATTGAGAATAATAAATTACTTTTCCTCTTTTACTACTCCTTATTTTCATTTTCATACATAAAAATTGTTTACTCCTCATATACACATTTGTGCATTAAAAAATTAAACGCAAAAAAAACATGAAATGAATTTTATGAAGAATGGGGGGAAAAAATGCATTTCAATAACACCTTTTACTTTGAACTTTAAAGCTATGCAAAAAATCATCGTGAAATGAGATTGTTGCAGTGATGATGTGCATGTGGAAGAATGAGTTTTTTTAACGCACTTTAACCCCAGATCTATTTTAATTTCATTCATTTTGACTTTACTCCTGGAAATTAGCACTTTGATTAGTATCGTACTGAAAATTCAGTCAAGTTTTGCTTAAAGCATTCAATTACACATTAAATGGGTTGAAAATGTAAAAAAATGAATGAATTTAATTCACAGAGCTTGAAATTTATAAAAAAAAGCCAGAAAAACGGTTTTTAAAGACATGCTACTGGCTTTTGTACCCTCTGAGAAATAAAAGCGTACTTTTTACGCTTTAAAATGTATTTTTTACGCTTCAGTATAAAAATTACGCTTTAAAGCGCAAAAAGTACGCTTTCATATTTTTTAACAAAGAATTATCATTTTTAAATTGTGAAAAAGGTCAAAAAAACTCAAAAGAACCCAAAAAACTAAAAAAATTCAAAAAACCCCAAAAACTCAAAATTTTCAAAAAACCCAAAAAATTCAAAAAACTCAAAAATTTCAAAAAACCCAAAAATTTAAAAAAAACTCAGAATTTTCAAAAAAACTCAAAATATTCAAAAAACCCAAAAAAACTCAAAATTTTCAAAAAAACCCAAAAATTTCAGAAAACTCAAATGTTTCAAAATTCTTTTCTGTATTGATCTCATTGAAACTTTTGACAATATAATTCTAATTTAACCAGTCATTTCAATTTCGAAATTGATTTCCTTCCTCAGTGATTAGATATCAAATTTCAATTGAAAATTCATATTTAACACATCTGATGCCGTGTATTAACTTCAAAGGAAAAACTCTTATCATTAATATGTTAACAACATGTCTCTAGTCAGCTTACAGTTCTAATACTTTCCTTTGATAGACTCAACTTTATTATTTAGAGCATATCTTTGCAGAGTTACTCTTTTACTGTCACTAAGCAATGAAATCCTAAAGCAAGTTTATAGTTTTAAAATTATAAAAAAGTGCCACATTTATAATCCTTTGTAATACTCGAGGAAGAACTTTTGTAATTTCATATTATTATTACAACAAAAACCTCACATTCATTCTCTCTCTTTTGAGATTAACTGTGTTTGAAGTTTTCCTACACACACACATACACACACACACACACACACACACACACATATTTTCATATTAAAGTAAAATATTAAAACTTAGTTAGCATGTTTAGTACATAAAATCTTACTCTCACAAAAGTTACACCATTCAAAAAATTTCAAATGGTTGGTGGAGATAATCGCATAAAACTAATTTTAAATCAGACTAATAAAATTTAATGGTCACAAAGGAAAAGTGAGTTTCCATGTATGTGTATTTTCATATAAAACTTCGCAATTTTTTTATTTTCACCATATTTTCAAATATAAAAGTTGATATTTTATTTGCAAACTAGATTTGTTTTTGTTGCATACCGTACATAAAACACACAAAAAAAAGTAAATGTTATCTGAGTTAGTAGTGTATAAAAAAAAGTTTTTTCCCTACTGTTCCCTAATCAAGTATACTTTTATTATGTTTCGTTTTAAATATATTAATTTTATTATTGTTTGGGTAAAATTTCAATAATAAAAGTAATGTTTAGATGAAAAAAGTTACCACAAAATGTTTGTTTTGTTACGAGAGTGAATTTAAATGAGTGGACTGAGAATGTAATGCAACAAATGGGATTAAAAATATACATTTTACATCCCCTGTTGTAAACAAAAATTACCATTGGGAGTCATTAAGTTGCTAAATAGGAGTTTATTTGCCTTTATTTTGCTTTTTATGCTGAATTTTAATTGTATGGAGGATGTTTTGAATGGAAATTTGGGAAATTTTTAGTTAAATTTATCGCATTGATACCTTTTTGCCTTGTTTTTGCATAAAATGGGGATCATAAATTTTCATGGAGTGGAAAAAAATGAGAGAAGACAGACGGAAATGGAATTTTCAAAAATTTTTAGAATTAATTGAGAATGCACTTTTCCGTATCAATTCTATGCTAAATTTTCTCATTTCAATTAATTTTACAAACATTTTCTGCTTTTTTTTTCTTTCTTTCCTTTAACCAATTTTATGATAATGTTAATGCATTTAATGCTCATTAAACATACACACACAAAAAACATGTCTTTAAATTTCAAAATTGTTTTAATCCTATTTTTCAGTGCTAATGAAAATTTATATTTAAATGCAAAACTTGGAAAAATGGAACTAGAATAAAATGAAAAAAGAGGAAAAAAATAACGAAATAGTTTTAATTAAAATTTTGTCTTTATTGTCAACATGATTTTGAACATACGTTCATTATTTTACCCTCTGAATAGAACTATAGAGAGAGAGGGAGAAAATGCTTCGAATAATTAAAGTGAATGGCAGCAAAAGTATTTTAAATGACAATTGTTTTGAAAAATAAATGAATTTATATTACCTTAACACTAGTTTCTAATGGATGAAAATGAGCTTAGATATGCAAATATTTAGAGATAATACAAATTTAATTTTATATCGTTTGGAAATGGCATGAAATGAATTATACAGGAGAGAGATGAATTGTGCAATGGACAGAGAGACAGAGAATGACATTCAAGGAGAGGCTGAGAGTGAAATGCAAAGAGAGGCTGAGAATGACATTTAAAGAGAGACTGAGAATGACATTCAAAGATAGCCTGAGAATGACATTCAAAGAAAGACTTAGAATGACATTCAAAGAGAGCCAGAGCATGACATTTAAAGAGAGCCTGAGAATGACATTCAAAGACAGCCAGAGAATGACATTCAAAGAGAGCCAGAGAATGACATTTAAAGAGAGCCCGAGAATGACATTTAAAGAGAGCCTGAGAATGACATTCAAAGAGAGTCAGAATATGACATTCAAAGAAAGACTGACTATGAAATTCAAAGGGAGCCAGAGCATGACATTTAAAGAGAGCCCGAGCATGACATTCAAAGAGAGCCAGAGCATGACATTCAAAGAGAGCCAGAGAATGGCATTCAAAGAAAGACTGAGAATGACATTCAAAGAGAGCCAGAGTATGACATTCAAAGACAGCCAGAGAATGACATTCAAAGAGAGCGTGAGAATGACATTTAAAGAGAGCCCGAGCATGACATTTAAAGAGAGCCTGAGAATGACATTCAAAGGGAGCCAGAGAATGACATTCAAAGAGAGCGTGAGAATGACATTTAAAGAGAGCCCGAGCATGACATTTAAAGAGAGCCTGAGAATGACATTCAAAGGGAGCCAGAGCATGACATTCAAAGAGAGCCAGAGAATGGCATTCAAAGAAAGACTGAGAATGACATTCAAAGAGAGCCAGAGCATGACATTTAAAGAGAGCCTGAGAATGACATTCAAAGACAGCCAGAGAATGACATTCAAAGAAAGACTGAGAATGACATTCAAAGAGAGCCAGAGCATAACATTTAAAGAGAGCCTGAGAATGGCATTCAAAGAATAACATTCAAAGAGTCACATACAAAGAGAGCCAGAGAACGACTTTCAAAGAGGAAAAAGAATGACATTCATAAAAAAAGTGAGAGTGACATTCAACATGAGTCTGAAAATTACACTCTATATACACTCACTTTTCTTCGAAATACACATTAAAAAGGCATATGTTATGTTAATATTAATTAAATTATGACAATGTTATAAATTATTTGTTCAAAAACAGAGATATCAAAGATTACACACACACACACACAAAACATGGCTTAAATTTATAACATTGTGACAGTTGCATACTAATAATCATAATCTGATTATCTCCTTATTGTGTGATTCGTAAATTTATTATCACATTAAACACACAAACATGTCTTATATGTAGCCATTAAAGCTTTGTATTAAAATACAGCTCATAATAATTATAAACACAATTTTCCATTGAAATTTCTTGCATATTATATTTAAAAGAAGCGATCTGAAAATTCTATTTAATTTAAGATTAAATTTTCATTAAACTTAATTTTTTCTAGTTCACTTACCTCAAAAAAAGAACTAATAATAATAATAATATTTCAATTTTCAATCTGAACAATGGAAAATATATTTTTTTTTTATTAAATTTTGCTACTTCGAGGACTGATAACAATAGAGAAAAAGTAGTTAAATGCTGTTAGTAAAATATCTTCATAAGACGGTAACAATGGAAACAAACATGCAATTATTGTTACATTACCTTATTGCTTCTTAACTTTTTTCATTAAAAACTTTTACATCATCTTACGGTATGTTATGTAATTTTGTTTTTGAGGAAAAAAATGTGTGTGTGTGTGTTTTCTTTCAATATTGTTGAAATTGTCTCAATAGTTTTTCATTTAAAGGGGAAAAAAATTAAGGCTTATGATGAATTTCAATGTAAAAATGCGCTTTTGAGAAGTCAGAATCTGTGTCAATAAAAGTCAAAAATTTTCGAAAAATTTAACGCTTACAGTTTTTAGATTCAAATATTGCATAAGCCTCTAATTTTATCAAAGGTGGCGTTGTGAAAGGAAAAAAAATGCTTATACGCTTTTCATCGAGTGTTCTGCTAACTTTGCTTCTGCAAGTTTTTATTCCATACAATATGAAAAAAAAAATATAAAACAAAAAAACATGATAACATAATGTTCGAACATTTGAGCTATTTTCCCAATATAGGCCAAGTATGAGGTATACGGAGAGTGTTGTAGTGGTAATAATTGTGTATTGTTTTCTGTTAGTAGGAGTTTAAGAGGAAAAGTTATTTATTGTTTTACAAGCTTGTTATTTGATGTTTTAAAAGTTATAACAAAGTATGTGTACGACGTGATATTTTCTGTATTTTGCTTGTTCAAAAGAGTTTTTTTTTAATAAAAAACATATTTTATTGCATCATTTTGAACCATTTAACCCAATTCGGATGAATGAAATCGGATAATCAATTTTATTGCTTTAATTAAATGAAATTTTTTACAATTCAAATTAAGGTCATATTGAAACAAACATGAAAAGTTTTGATTGTCTCAACATGAATAATTTCCATAAACAAATAAACAAAAGTCGTAACTATTCAATTATACTTGCTAATTGTTTCTGCTTTATTGCATTCCATTCAAATAATTTTAAAAGACAATTTACTTGAATGATAAAGTTTATTGTTGTAATAATTTCAAATGGAATTTACCTTTGTAACAATTTAAGAGTTTAGACAAAGAATTAAAGAGTTATGATGATATTTTGCTTTAAAATTTAAACAAACAGTGAATATTTTGTATGAAAATTGTTTTAAAATTGAAATTTAAAGTCATGGCTTCCAGCTAAAGTAAGTTTAAGTAAAATTCTTATTTTTGTAAAGACTTTTGTATTTTTTCTTTAAGATTCAATTAATGTAAGCCGTTATAACGTTCAAAGCACATTTTGAATATTCATCCTTTTTCTCTGAACTCATTAAGTAATTTACAATTCGCTGAATAATAGAAGTTGTGCAACATTTCACAGCATCAATAATTGACTTACTTTCAGTTAGGACGAGTGAAGTGCATTTTACTTTTAACCATCCGTGATATGTGTAACATTTTGCTTTAATCCGATTAAATTTTAAATGGACATCACTACACTGAACTAACTAAATTTGCTTCTTGTTCTGGTTCTGATATTTGGTGCATGTGTGTGCATTAGTTGGATGTCTATCATGAAACTTAATTTATTTCGATTTTCATTTTTAAAATGGAAATGGCAAATCCTGTCAATGTCAAAAAGAGACACGTTTATCGTGTTTCATGTATTATGAGAAAGAAGAAATAGTGTGATATGAAATTTGTTCGTTAAAATGAAAGAATTGGAAATCAATTGTGCTAATTGAAGTTTTGAAGTGAATTTCATGAGTAAAATACACTATTAGAGACAGTCACTTTAAAATCCTGTACACTTAATGCTATGACTCTAGAATGGTTCGTCAAATGCCTTTTTCTAACATCCATGGATACGAATTTTGTAGCATTGACATAATATGACAAGCATTAATTTATTTCATCTGAGAATTTCAATCATTTTTCTCAGTTCAATGAATTTTTTGAATCTAAATCACAAAAAATAATAAAAACAATGAGTGTTTTACATTATAATTTTTTTTCTTGTGGAATATTTTTACTCAATTCATCTCATTTAAAAAGAATAAAATACACTGCGATCGTTATTCCATCGATGTGACAAAGCAGATTCTTATCATATTACAGCAATACCAATATAAATCACTTATACAAACAAAAATGTCGAGAATTTATTTGAAATTTATGTAAGATTTCAACGTTTTCTTCATATTTTATTATTATTATTATTTTTTTTTCATTTTTTATTCACCTGATGCATTGATAACGATTTTCTTGAAATTTCGTTCATCAATTTTGTATTAAGCGCATTATGAACTACGATAATTTAATTTCATTAAATCTTTTTCTCGATTTTATTTTCTCTGATAGGCTATTTTACGCCCATTCCGTTTAATTCTGTATGAATCGGACAGCAAAATGATCCCTGTTGCACATTTTCTTCAATTTAATCAACAAACATTGTGACGACCGGTCCGTAAAACATAAATTTACATTATAATTTACGTGTTTCATTTACATTACATTAAAATTGCATTACATAAATTCAGAAAAATTAAATTAATTTAATAATGATAATAAAATATGAAAAAAAATAATATTTATATATGAACAGGGAAGGAATGCATATAAAAAATAATATTTTTGCATATCAATTTTCATGAAAAATATTGTTTACCTGTTTTTTTCATTGAAAAAAAATTACTGCGCTAATTGAAAAAAAAACAGACAAACATTTTTTGTAAATTTATGATATGATGATTTCATTTAATGGATTACTCGTCAAAATAACGCACATGACTGCATATTAAGGAAAAATAATTGGATAATTCAATCTGTAATTTCATGTAATTACAATAATTGTGTTATATTTCAAAAAAATTCAATTTGTTTAGTTCGTATCGTATTTTTAAGTCTTCAAAAAGTGCACAGATTTTGTGAAAAGGAAATTTTTCGCTGAAAACTCGTTCGAAACTTGTTCGAAAACTCGGGCACATTTCAATATGATCCTTGAATTTCATTGCCTTGAAATCCGATTAATATTGTCTTGAAAGGAAAAATCATATCAATTTTTCTTCTTTCAATTTCATCGTCTGCCACTTTCATCAACAAATAATCACGTAAAACCAATTTCTGTTATCGTTCAAACTCGTCATATTACTTTCATATTAACTTAAATTAAGATAAAGAGAGAGAAACTTTTTACACACAATATTTACCGCAAACTCAGCCATAGTTCATAGTAAATGTGTGCTTTGTGAGTGTCTTATCACCATTATTACAGATATTTTGAAAGTTTAGTCCCTATAAGTCAAATAATAATCTCGTCATCATTATCATCATAGTTTCATAAAATATTTTTTTGTATGTATTTTGACTAAAAGGAAGTTAATAACCAGTGTTTATATCAATTTAAGACACAAAATAAACAAATAAATATGGTTAAATTTTTTTTTGATTTAGTTTTTCATCATCTCTCGTGTCATTCATTTAATAAACTTTGACCCAATTATTATCTTACACTCATATTGTGCAGGAAAATTGTGTAACAAGACAAAATGAGATGAATGAGTTAACTATATTTGCCATCATAAATCTCATTTTCAACGTAATAAAGCATGATTATGGCGTGGCGTTGTATTGAAGTGAAGTGTCTCTGTGTCATAAAAACACACACCGAGCAAAATGAAACACTTTTTGCAACAACAAAAACTATAACAAGAATAATAATAAAGTTTAATATAAAGTATAACTAAAAATTACAGTTGGTTGGTCGTTTGCCCTATTCAAGTCAGACTAAAACTCGTTTATGTGGCTTTTTATCTCATAAATAACAAACAAAATAAAGCAAAATAGGAAGACACTTGGGAATATCACATCAAATTGTGTGTGTGTGTGTGTGTGCTTTATTTATATATTTGTTTTATTTTTTTTATTGGGACTAAAAGAGCTTGTGTATCATAATCATAATAATTTTGATAGACAAAATACATTTTTATTTATATTTTTTTTGTTTAGCATAATTCCATAACAAAAAAATGAACCTGAATAAATTGAGAACGCTAACAAAAAAAAATATTAAACCGTGTCATGCATTAAAATTCACATTTGAATAAAATTATGAAAATAAAATCGTGTGCAGCTCGTGTCAAGGAGTTATGGGACTCTATTTTCTCATTTTTATTATAATTTTACTGTGTTTTTTTTTATCTCATTTTATATTACAAAATATTATCATGCGAGTAATAAATGTATGAAATAAAATTTTGTTCTAAAGTAACAAACGGCCTAAATGGGAATATCAAAGTCATATTATTTTAAATATAAAACTTGGTTTATGATAGAAACTACATTAAAATCATAAACTATAAAAAAAAATATGAGAAGAAAAAAAAATCACATTGCAGTAGTTGATAATAATGATAGTAAAATAAGACAACGATGAATGGTACACAGATGACATTGATTGTTAAAGTAAATTTGTGAAACAGATGCCATTTTAGATTGCTTATCAAAAAGTTTTTTATGATTCGAATTTTGCTTAATTGGACATATGGCATTTTCTGGAGTTGGATTACTTGGAGATTGAGTTGCAGTCAATGAATTCTTTCAATTTGACTTACAAGGCTCGGAGGCCTTCACTCGAGTTCATTGTGCATACCACTAAGGGCCTTTAATTAGTTCAAATCCCCCTAGTAGATACGCTTCTGATACCCAGGGACGGATTTAAACGGGTCAGGCTTTGTCTTTTGTAATCCAAGAACCTTTGTTTATCAGTCATTGTGCATCAAAAGTACAGAATCCTCATTCAATGTATCGATAAAATCCAAAACCAATCCAATTTGATTCTCGTCTGTTTTAATTTTTTTTATTATTTATTTTTAATTCAACCATACCTTAAAGAGAAAAAAAATCTGATACCTCATCATTTTTTTTCTGTCAATTATAATAAATTTAAAAAAAATTATATCGGACATTACATTTTGAGTGCATTTCGTAAGAAAAATGCACTATTACAGACGGTTTGTCCGCTGTCACTCTGACACTTTGAGATTGGGCTGCAATGCCTCTAGAGCCTGAAAAACTGTTTAAATTTGAATTAGAAATTGAAAAAAATTTATGATACATTTTGTTGGATGGAGAAATTTACTAAAATGAACTCATTGGCTCTGAGATTAGGCTTAGGGATTGAAAAAAGCCCAAAATTTCCGATTTTTTAAATTTTTTTTTTCAAAATGACGGTTTTTTTTAAAAATGACCATTTTTTTCAAAATGACGGTTTTTTTTTAAATGACCATTTTTTTTTAAAATGACCATTTTTTTTAAAAATGGCGGATTTCAAAATGGCTTAATTTTATTCAATGAAACGTGTCACATCGAAATGCACTTTTCTAAACCGCTCACTTGTTAGAATTTCCCATTTTTCTTTTTTGGTGCAACGCCAAAAACGTGTTGTTTCAACCTCAATTATGAAATTATAGAAAAAAAATAATACAAAATACCAACATCAATACAAATAACAATAATATATAATGGAATTCCACCGATCTATTAAATTAAATAACCACCAGCAGGTTCTCTCTTTTTTTTATTATTTATTTATTATCATTATTGTATCAATCTTTTATCTTTAGAGAAACAAACGGTTTGCTATACCTTTAAATTCCACAGTATATCAAGAAAATGTATATAAAAAAAAAATTCTAATAAAGAAAAACATTTCATCAATTTGGGAATTTTTGTGTTCTTAACTTTTTTTTTGCCCTTTTATACTGATTGTGGCCATTTATTTTTATTTATGAAAAGGATTTTTTTTTTTTCATTTTTTACGGGTTTTATATGTAGTGGAAAATTGTTGAATGTCTGAAATGGAATTTAGGTAAAAAAAAAATAATAATAAAATAAAAAATGATTGGATAAAGTAATGTTGCAGATAAATGTCCTGGCATTTTTTTGTTGTTATTTCAAGAATAGTTTTTTTTTTATTTTGATTTATATTGCATTCTTTTCAATGAACGAACAAATGAAAAGATTCTTTAAAAATAATTTATAAATTATGATTCATTTTTTATTAGGGTGGGTAGTAATTTAATAACAAAAATAAAAAAATTGTGTAACAAAATTGTCAGATTTTTTTTGCTTAAAATGAAATCCGCCAGGGATTCAAGTCGTTAAGGCCTTAACGCAGCTTCAGGACATCGAACCAAATCAGCCCAATTACAGTTATTCACCGTTGGATCAAAATTCAAGCCAGGATCACATTGAATCAAAACAGGCTTGTTCCAGTTACAGACATAAAATGTCGTACAATCATTTGGATTCGGGAAAATGTCTCCATTATTTGCGGCTTCACAATCCTATGAATATGAAATTCCTAATAAAATGAAATTCAAATTAAAAAAAAAAACACCGTTAAAACTCACAGGCTCTGCTGGAATTCCATTGCATTTAACATTTTCAACGTAATCACATTTTTGTATTGGCTGATTAAAATACAAACTTGCAGGACATTTTTGTAGAACTGACCTTCCAGCAGTGCAATGATAAAATTCAGCACAATTTTCCGGGTTTGTGTATTTGTATCCGTCTGGCTGTCCAAAACATTTCTGTTTTTTTTTAAAAGGAAAATCATCAATTCAAATCTTTAAAAATTATTTGTATTAAAATTCATTCTTACACTGTCATATTTGTTAAATTGAATCACATTCCCATTGATAACGAGAATAAAGTCACATAAAAATGTGAAAAGAAGTATTTTATACTTCATATTTGATTTTTTTCAAAACTTTTAGTATCCAAGTTCTTAATTCGCCAACTGTCAATCAAACAATAAAATTAAAACATAAATCACAACTAACTTTATAGATTTTTTTGTTCAATTATAATTTATCAAAGGAAATACCACCGAAAATCATGTAATTTTAATTGACTTTCAGATAACTTGATAAAATGACAAAATAATGTCTCATTTAATTATGATTCAGGCAAAAAAAAAAAAAAATTAAAAGAAATCTGATGTAAAATACGATAATAAAAATTGTGAATCACGTGAAATGAAACACGTTTTTCACTAAATTTTTATTAATGTTCATTTAACTGTGACTTAACAATTATTTAATGGCGCTTAAATAAAAATTATTATTTTTTATTTGCGTTTCATTTTTCACTGATTTTTCAATAAAAATTTATATGATTAGTCGAGAAAAATGTCAGATTCATTGAATTTTTATCTTATCTTTGCAACAAAAGAATTTTTTTGTTTTATAAAAATTCAATTGCAAGGTCAACAAAAAATTTTAAGTTTAAAATGAATAAAATAAAATAAATAAAAAATTATTTTCAAGTAAGTGTTTTGTACATCCGTTGTGAGACATGGCTTTGATTTTAGTTTCATTATCATTGTTTTATGAATGTGAGGAATTTTAAAAGTCATAAGTAAATTGTTGAATCATTGATTTTTGTGGTAATTTGATGATGATTCGCTTGAAAATTGATTTTATTTTTGATTTCTTGAACAGAATGAGGAGTTTTGAATCATTTTTATTGAAAGTCATGAATTACTTTTGTAATGTAAATGAAATTGTACGAATTTTGTAGGGAATTTTACTTTACAAGCTTAAAAATGCTTGAATTGCCCTGTTGGAAGTTAACTTCTGAATTTCAGAAGCACATCTCCTGAAAAATAGGAGTTGAGCTCTTGAAATTCATGAATTTACTTCCTACAGGGTGTAGCAATTTTCTTACACTGTCAATTCAAATGACACGGAAACCAACTGCGAGTTCTTCTACAAGAACAGAATACTTGGATTTTAAGAAGGACCCCATGAGTCGCCTTACACTTGGGTGATTTTTGGCCCAGCATGGCCAATTCGTGCCCGAAAAATCAAATTTAGATAAATTTACTTACCTTCATTGCATTAAATATCATAAAAAATGAAAAAAAAACTCACTTTTTCATCAAAAAAATTTAAATTTATTTACTTTTCATTTAATATTAATCAGTATAATACCATTCAAAGGATCTTTCTAAGTGTAATATTAAACATTTTTTTATACATTAAATTACCTTTCTAAATTTCATATATTTCGGTTTTGTTTTTTTTCTTTTGATACTTTAATAATAATTAATTATTTTTATTATTTTTTTTACTCTCCTTTCTTCATTTAAAGCATTTGTAAAAAAATTAAATATTTTCTTTCATTTTTCTCTCATTATTTTTCTTTTTTATTGTATTGTGGACTTTTCTCTCATATCAAAGTACAATAAATATTGAAAGAATTCTTTGAAGCTTTACGAAGCAAAAGCAGATTTCAATTATTATTTATTTTGATATGGAAATTAAAAGAAAAATTACAGATTTTTGATTTAAAATAAAAAATTTACATTCATTCAATTCTAACCTAAATTTTTACTTTTATAATTATTATTGTTTTATTTGCATTTCACTTTTTTATTGTATCGCATTTCAAATTAAAGAGCTTTAAAAAATTTTATTCACTTCAAAATACTCCTTTTTTAAATTTAAAAGTGCGATATAATGATAAATCTTTTTTTTTTAATGTTTTTTTTTTATTTCCTTATTTATTTAAATTTTTTCTTCTAACCTACAATTAATGGTACACAAAAAAGAGACATTTCGGGATTTAAATTCATTTTATGTTTTTTTATTTTATTTTAATTTTATCTTTTCTCTATAATTATCATTAAACATTACATTTAAAATGTATTGTATATTTTTATCACATTTGGTTGACATCGTTTAATTTAATAAACAAATAATTTAATGTATGAAATGAAAAAAAAAAATAAAATTAAAAAAAAAGTGAAATAATTTATTGCAGAAAAACAAAAATATATGCGAAAATGATTTTAAAGGAGGAGAGAGTTTAATGGAATGAAATTTGATAGGAAATTATTTTAGATACCATTAATATACAGTAAAAGGACCATGGATAGGACCATGTCATAAGTGCATTACATTAATATGATGATAATTAAATAAGACAAGTATGAGGTGGAAAAGATAATCACTTAAAATGAGTTTTAATCAAAAAAATGTTACACATTGAAGATAATAATCTTTTCCATGTAAAGCTTTATCTTTTTCATTATCTGTAGTGTATTTTATATCTAAAGCAAAAACGAATCTCTAATAATAATTTTCTTTCATTTTTTCCTTCCTCATGTTTTTTTTGTTCTCTTGTTTGCTATTATTAACATTATACACATCATTTATATTATTATAATTTTTTTTTTAATAACGTGGCAAGAAAAATAACATAAAAAAAAATTCAAAAGAATATACAGGAAGATTAATTAGTTGATGATAAATGAGATTTTAACTTGTGGATGCCTTGATCTGCTGAGCTGTGTGTACATTCAAAATCGTTGTTTGTTTTGGGTTGCATCAAGGATGATAAATGGTTTCATTTCATCATATTACAGAGAGATAGTGAAGTAACAAAACGGGAGTAAATGAAGCAAATAATAACAATTATTATTATTATGGTTATTTTATTAATTTAAAATATTTTAAATAAAGAGAAAATGTAACGCATCATCATTCATATCATGTAGTTGTTGTTGTTGTTGTTGTAATTGTTGTGTGGTGCTGATGATGATGATGTTAATTAAAAGTTTTGGCATATCATTTTTGGGATAAATATTTGTATATTTGCACGAATGCAACAAACTTAATTTTAATGAAATTGTTTTTACTTACATTTACACACTTTTAGACAGTCATCATATGAATGGAAATTGTTGTTGTTTCCTCCGCATCCGGTGAAGGAAAATGGCTCACAGTCATCAAGGTCTTTATCAAAATACCATCGAGGCAATTTTTTTCGACAAAATCCTGCTTTTGGCTTTCGTGTGCAGTACCCTGAAAATAAAAAAATTAATCAGTTTTGTACAAATAATGATTATAAAAAGGAAACTTACTCGGTGGATGATACAATCGATCCTCACACGGTGGCTGATCTTCCCCACAAATTCTTTCTTCGACCAAATTGACATGTTGACACCTTCGTTCTATTAATCTCACTGTCTCTACATTCTGTTTTTCATTTGTAATGTTTGATTGTGATAATAAACTGCGATATCTTGCTTTTCTTCCTCTGCCACATGACTTGCTGCATGGACTCCATTCACTCCAACCTGTTGTTCGACACAATTCATCCTAATGAAATGACAATGAATTGAAAAAAAAAATTAAATTGATAGTTTCCTTTTAATTTTCTTTTCTCTTCTTATTCCATTCAATCATTGTTTTACTTTATTTTTATTTTTCTCAAACAATAAATGAATTGAATGATAAATGTTTTTACTTTTTTTTCTTGTTATTATTACCTCAATTGTGTCATATTCTTTTATGTCCTCTGGACAATCAATCCCAACACATTCTTCAATTTCCTGTAAAATTGTATCATGTATTTTTTCACATTTGTCATTGTGTTGTTTGTATTTCCGGGATCGTGATCGTTCGCCTTTACCACAACTATTGTTGCACTCGGTCCATTCACTCCAATCTGTGAGAGCACATTCATCATTCTCGTCATCTGTCTCTTCGTTCACATCACCATCGTCGTCATCATCATCATCATCATCTTCATTATCACCACTTTCTGACAAATCATTTTTATGCTTCTCCTCATACGTAAACATGTTGTATTCGTCTTCCTCTTCATCTGACTGATGATTAAATTTGCCATCGTTAACCATTTCACAGTCATCATCATACAAACTTTGACGTGTAATGTACAACCGTGCAATTGGCTTAAGATCTCTTGTTATTTTGGATCGTTTAATTACACCATTCCGCTCGATCCATGGATAGAGGTTAATTGTATCACCAATTATCCATGAACAATTTTTCATACACAGCTCAAAACCTGATACGCCTACACTGAATTCCTTGCTTGACTCCAATCGTGATACTAGTGATATTAAATGATGATTTGAGTCAACACGAAAAACAGCAAATGATTTGCCAATTATATTTGGATATGAAATGCCACGAGCTTTGATTATTGTTCTGATATGTTCACTTTGATCTTTCAGCTCACTTTCAAGCTTGAGAGATGAACCTTGTTTCATGAGGAATTTCAAGCCATAACTTGGATGATGGCCATAATTCCATAAAGTGTAATCGGTGGAATGTGATGCCCCTATCACATCACTGAAACTTATACTTTTACCATTTGATGTCCTTACATTTGTATCATTTTCCCATAATCCCTCGAAAACCAGCTATATTTAAATGAAAAAAATATAAAAAAATATGTGTCAAAACCATTCACATACGCAACGAATTGCAACAAAAAAAATAAAGTAATTAATGAACTTTTTTTTTTAATATACCTCGTATTTTGCTTCACCACAAGCACAACATGTCTCCAATATCGGTGGTTTTCCGTTATTTTTCATACTTTTTTTGTTGTTATTATCAATTTGATGTACATTGTCATTTCCATCACCGCCAACATCTTCCTCATATTCATTCAAATTGATACCGGGTTGACGACACAACTTCTTCCGCACCATTCCATATTGGTTTTGGTATTTCACATTTGAATGGTGATGTTTAGTTACCTCAAATCCGGCTTTGCTGTTCTTCTGTTGCTTATTATTATTATTATTATTTGATATCACTGCTGCTTTTAATGTAACACACTCAATTTCTCCCTTGGGTGCCGTCCAAAGAACCTGTAAAATATTTTAATACATTTTAACCACATATTACATGAACCAAAAATTTGCTGTTAATGGTGCGTATGTGCCATTTACATTAAATTTCAGCCAGCCATGTCATGTGTGAGAAGTGGATGTAATTGAATTTTATTAAATTTACATTTTTAATGTGAGTCTTGCGTTAATTGAAGAAAAATTTCAATTATTTTAAAATTGGAGATAAAAAAATTATCATATTCAAATTTCAAGGTCATTTTTAAAAAAAACGAATATTTGACGACCATTGACAACCTTATCGAAGCTAAAATTGATCAAATTCATTGAATTGTACTAGTAAAAGTGCTTGAAAAACCAAAATTTTCATCTTCTTTTATATCGAATACTTTAAAATGGTATGAAAATCATAACGCGTCACAAAAACTTATCACCGGAGATACAGAAAAAAAATAAATAACATGACATGACATCGGATATAGATAAGACCAGAACTAGTGAAATGCACATAGAGATAGAAATTGTTCAACGAATTGACATCCGATTGTTGTAATGATAAACGTAAATTTCAACTCAGCTTACATTTGAACAACGCACAGAGAATAAAAAAATTAAGAACGTAATCGTAAACGATATAAGTGAGCGCATTTCTATTAGGAGACGATTCGACCATTTTGAAAAATTCGGTCATTTTGTAGAATTCGGTAATTCTGGAAATTCGATTTTAGAAATTTTTACGATTTTTTTAAATTCCACGAATTCTGCGATTTTGAAATATTCAGCGATTTTTTTGATATTTTGGAAAGTTCGGACGTTGTTGAAAATTCCGCCATTTAAATAATGTCAGCCATTTGTTCACACAGGTAGACGGACAGACAGTTTCAGCGCCCACAATACTCTCATTTTTTTTTATCGTATTTCTCGTCGAAAAAGCACATAACAGTATTTCACGTGTCAAGAAACAACAAAAAGCTTGTATTTTATTTAAAGTACAGGAAATAAATATTTCTACAATAAATGTTTCCTCTTTTCCTCATTTTTTTCAATTTTTTTTTTATATCTGTTTGTGATGTGTAAATTGTTGTCAAGCAAAGCAACCTTAAGGTAAATAATAATAATAATAACGATGATAATAGTTGTGATGCACATTTTATTTCTATATCTGTGACAACGAAGCTGACACTATGTCAGAATATTTTATTTAATTTAAGAGATAAAAATTTTATGTTCTATCACTGTGTTTTTTTTCATTTTATTTTATTTTTTTTAATAAGATTTTTCATTTCACATTTTAATCATATCTTCTTCTTACAGTATCGCGCATCATTCAACAGATTCAAAACACACACTCAAAAAAAACTTACTTGAGAAAAATAAAAATTAAATATAATTTTACCTGAATTTTCCTCTTGGGAGACATTGATGTGGTTCCACTTGGCATGATGAAATTAGGACATTTTTCACTAAACTTGCCAAATGTACTTGATAATAATTGAAAAGTTCCAACATTCTGTACGTGATTACAACGATGCATGGTAAGTGTACATGAAATGAAAAAAAAAATGATATGAATGAATAAAAAATTGCAATAAAAGTTTGAAGAACAGGAAAATTATTTATGAATATGATACATTTTCATATGCTATATAATTGCATGAAATTGCCATACAAAGGTCAAAATCTTTCCTTTTCATGAAGATGATGTAAAAATTCAAATTATATGAAAAATTGTATACGTGCGAAAATGAACCAGGAAAATTGTATTAAAGTGAAAAACTTTGCCCATATTGTTAGCTCGCTTTTATTGTTGTTTCCACTACTCGCTTCAAGGAAATATTACTTTAAATTACTTGTGCGCTTTATGAATGTTCAGTGTCACAATCTTTCATTTTGACATTACACAAAAAGTAATATTATAAAGTTTTAACATGAATTTTTTTTTCTTCCTATTTTTTCGTATATAAAAGAAATATTTTCATCGTTTCCACCATGCAATTGCACAACCAAGGAAATATAATAATAATAATCATAATAAAATGTAATTTTTATAACAAAAAAAAATAAAATTATAATACAAAAATTGCGAAGAGAAGAAAATTACAGGAAAAACTTACTTGATATGTTTTATTATTACTGTTATAAGAATTTCCTTCATTAATTGTCGTACTTAAACTACTTAAACCACTGCTTTGTTCAATATTTGATTCACTTGGTACTGTGGCTTCTGCTGCTAAATAAAAATAATTGAAATGTTGATTTGGTTTTACACCACTGATTGTAACTGAAATGAAAAATAATGAAACGAGTAATTTAAATTAATTATTTGTATTTATTGTGAATTTATTTTGAAAATGAATTGCAACAATTTTGAATTTGAATTTAATGATTTGCAGTATTTTATTACATAAATTCAAACAAAAAAGGTGTTGTACGTAATTTATGCGATTGGCAATGTACAAACAAGTTTATTGAATTATAAGTGAAAATCAATAGTATCCTCTTCGATGTTGTAATACAAAATGAAAGTGATGATGTAATTTAATAGTTGATGAGTATTTATTGTATTATGAATGGATAGTGTGATATTTTGATATTTCAAAGTGTTTTAATTAGTTTATGATGTTACAAGAGGAAGTTTGATGAAGAATTACAAGTTTGATATCACACTTAAAATTATTTTTGATTACAAAAGCTGTCATTTTTTTGATTCTTGATAATTTCTTTTCTCATTTGATCAGGTTTTCTTCTTTATTTTACTCTAAAAATCATTTTTTTTTCAGGAACCCATGATCCGGGTCCTGCAGCTCCCAAACCAATGGAACATTTAACTTTGTAACTAACATTATGTGAAAACAACTGGTGATGGTGAAAGGAAAATTCAAACTGCCATCGATAAAGAAACGTGCTAAGAAAGCAAAGAAAAGTAGAAAATCCATACCAATTAATAATATGACTGAAGTAAAAATTAATAAAAAACGCAAGTATATAGTTATAAACGTTGTTAAACATCCTACAGCTAATGCAGTCAAAAATATTCCATCTGGAACAAACGCAAAAGGAGTGAAAGAAACTGAATTTGAATCCTTTGAGGAATCTGAATACGATCTGATACGAAGAAAATACTTAATTGATGTCAAAAATGAGATTTAATTTATTAAATAAAAATAATTCTTGGATTTTAATCTTTGGACAATTTTAACTCGTTGATAATAATTCACTGGTTTTTGGAAATCAAAACTATCCACGAGTTTAAAGTACCCTTTTTCGAGTTTTTGTCATCGCGATTCATGCGATGAGCATAAAATCATTATCTGAGATTTTTTTCTGTACACATTTATTCTATACTACATACCGTGTGTAATGCTCTTGCATAGAATAGAAAAAATGAGAACAGATGAAAATTATAATCAAAAATTCATTTCCACGAATTTAAATCGATTAAATATTCTTTTTTACGAGTTTGAGCAAGCGTTTAAAACTCATGGAAGCCTTGTCGAATTCGTTGCAAACTACAGCACAGTCCCATCGCAAAGTTCTCACCAATCCTACCAGACACTTAACCAACTCGGTCAACGAAATCGCTCATGTATATCGTTCACCGTTAAGTCCTACATTTTTTTCTGTTAGCAAAAATTAATTTTAAACAAACTTTTTTTTCATAAATGTTCATTTTCATTTAAATCCTTTGATTCAATTGTGCCAATTTTAAAAAGTAAAACTAACTTTTATTTGAAAAGTTTTATATCATTGTGAATTTTTTTTTTGTCTTTCGAATGGCATCAAATAATTCCATTTAAACAATTGAAGTAAAAAAAAAAATAAAACTGCATTGAATGAATGAATGTATAATAAAATCAAATTATCATTATTTTGCAATCATAACCGACACTCAAATTTCTTTGTTTCATATTCCAACATCATTTTAGTCTCTAAAGAAGTCTTTGAACAATCAATATAATTTTTTTTTTGTACTTTTGTTATTTGTATCTTTTGAACATGTCTCAAATTTTGGTTTTATTTAGAAAATACGAAGTGAATTAGTCAATAGATTTTGTATTTGTGGGCTGTTGTATTGAAAAATGGGTGGTTGGTAGATAAATGGCAGAATTCCAAGAAATAATGAAATAAATTGTATTAAAATTATCAAATTGAAACAGGACAATAAAACCAAAAAATGGCAAAAAAAGAACTAATGAAATATTTGCATAAATTACTGCAGTTGTGTGTCAACAAAAATGTGATAATAAACTTGTCGAAAATGAAAATAAGCATGTTTATTACCCTCTTGTAGTATGGTGTAGACAAAACACTGTAGATTTTGTTAAACAAAAGAAAGAACAAAAAAACAAAAGATATTTGTGTATGACAACGATGATAATAATAATAATTTAATGGGATCCATATAAATATAATTTAATTTTATGAATAGAGTGATGTGAACTGAAGCCAACTACACAGATACATGTTCAAAAAAATGGAGATGGAAATTCAATGAAAAAAATCATAAGAGAAGGAAAAATAACAATAAAAGCACACAAAAAAAAGGTCAATGGAAAAAATATACAATGCATAATTTACTTAAAACATCTGCAAGCAAATGGGACTGTGGTGAGGATATGAATTCATATTATTAACAATAATAAGAATAACAAGAAACAAGCAATATTGTTTGAGTGCTTGTCATTTTCCATTTTCATATTCAGAGAGAACACACAATATTATTTTTGTATTCGTGTCATCACACCAATAATTTAACACGCTGCACAATGATTATTATATTATCTCTTGATTTTCCCCTCTACTGCGTCAAAATTTATATTATTGACACAAACACTGAGATATGTGCCTTAAAGGCAATTGTTTTGACTCCTTTTTTTATTATATTTTATTATTATTATATATTTCATGTGTATTATTGCCTCTTCATATAATTTTAACTGTTCTTGTCAACGACGAGTACCTTTTCAGAATATATTACGAAATACGCATCTAGCATACAAACAACATCAAATTTAAGGAAAAAAACTTGTCAACAGATGTTGCCAAACATAATTTCTCTGCTTGTATTCTTCTTGTATCACAATAGAAATTTATTCGCTTTTAAACCAAATACCTTTTTTTTCCTCTCAAAATTACGAAATTTTTAGTGAAAAATCGGTACTTAATACAATATTTAACAAAATTCCCATTGTAAACATCCGAGACATTGAAATATTTTCACAATAAGTTTACAAGAGCTCTTGTTCTCACATTTTATGTGTGTGTGTGTTTATGTCCCTAAAAAAACATCGGAAAATTTTCTTATTTTCTTTAGTGAATTAAATTTGAAAGCGCACACACATGGAATTTATATGTGCTGCTTTAAATTTTATTAATATGTACAAATATATAAATGTTTTTGTTTGTTCTTTTAATACATTTATAGGGAAAATAATAATGTTTGTTAAGTGCCCTATTTATCTAGTATTTTGTTGAGAAAAAAAAATTTAGCTGAGAATTTATAGCTGTAAAAAAATTGTTAGACTGAGTCAATAATTTCAGTGAAATTATGTTGAGAATATTTAATTGAAAGCAATAAAATGATGTCAGTTTGTATTTTTGTGAGTGTGGATCATAAAAAATTTGTAGCACGTTTTTTTGATGTCAATCGTAAATTTTCTTCCTTATTGAATGAAATTCATTTCGATTTTTATGAGATTCGATTTGGAATTCAATGTGAAATGAAATGGCACTAATTTAAAAATTTGTTGATAGGATTGTGTTACTGGCAATCGTTACCTTAACAGACCTTCGTATGAATTTATTTGAACGGAATCTCATTGTCTTTGATAATAAAGGCCTTCTTCATTTCTATTTAAACGGAAATTTGAGTTTAATTTTGATAAGCCTTAAAGAATCAAATCAAATGTCCCCAAATTGACGATACGAGGTTCCACGACCCTATTCAATACATTTAAATATCATGGGCGTTTGATTCACACACCTCACATTACAGAAAATGTTCAATGACGTCACATAATTAAAGGAATTTCATAATTAACCACTATCAAAATTCAAATCAAAAATTATTTTCCTTCTCAATTCTGAAAATTGCCTTTAAACAAATTTATTCTCTCCCCCTCTTGAATTGGTTCCTTATCAATAAGGAAAATTAAATAAACAAAAAAACATTACCGATAATAAATTGATGATGGTACTTCACGATATTCAATGTACAAATACATAAATTGTAATATCCTTGCCCATGGCATAAATAACGAGTAACATCGTTATACAAGTTCCAAAAAATACAACGATCCTTTACATAAAAATATGTTTTTATATTATTTTATAGTAATAAGTGAATAAACAAAAAGTAAATCATGGAAACAAATTTGTTTTCATCATTGCTTGAAGGCTTGAAGTGAAATTGTCTTGTTTGATATATTCATTGCATAACTTCAGGTTAAATGCAACATAAATTGAAATGTGCCAAAGACAGCAATTGGATTTTTTTTAAATTCATTTCCTTGTTTCTATTCAAAATTTTACATAAAATCAAAATCTTGGTATTTAATGTAATTTAAAGGTCATTTTAATGTTAATGAAAAGTTGATTGCATACATTCAGGGTTTTAAATGGAATTTTTAGTATTGAATTCGTTTAAAATATTCAATGAATTTACAAAATCAGAACACATGAGAAGATTTCAATATTTGATGAATGTTACGTGATTTAATTAATTTCATCCTAACCAAATTAAAATGATTTAACCCGAATTCTTAATCAAATGCTACAACCACACAACAGCAAAAACAATTTTCAGATATAAAATTTTATATCTTCATCTCCATCTAAGTCTAGCAGCGTATTTAAATAAGTTTTTCAATTACTCGCCTCATCATCTCTCTATCACACTATAAAATTTTAACTGTAGTATGTGATGAAAATTGTTTTTTTTTTCTTTTAGTTAAATGTAATACAGTACAAATAAAAATAAAATAAAAACATCTAGGACTAGACTATCTTTGTACCCTGAAGGCGGAAGTATCAAACTTAATTTCATGCTTCATGTACATGAAAAATTAACTCGATATATGGGGAGAAAATTAAAAGCAACATGTGATCACAAATGAAGAGAATCTGCTTAAATGAGTGTTATTGAGACAAAATATTCTGTTACAACAACAACAACAACAAGGATAAAGACATTGAATGTCATGACATAAATAGCTTCAAGGGAAAAAAGGAAAAGGGTTAATTTGTTTAATGAGTACGAGAATCAGACGATAGTAAACAAAAATATTTTAACAACACTTGTGTGTGCATTGAAAATGAAAAAAAAAGGAGTTTATTACTATCGGATTACAGTTTTAAAATTAAAAAGGGACACAAACAAGGTAGAATTTTTAATTAAAGGCAACCAGTGTAACGATTATGAGTAAACACAAAATAAATTATTAAAATAATCAAAAATCTGTAATATGAACTAATTTTCATTCGATATTCAAAATTAATTAAATACCAGAAATAATTTATTCTCCCCTTTTTGTAAAATTTAACATATCAAAAATTTACATTTCATCTGAAACTTTTCACAATTTCACAAATATTTATTTTACTATTTTACATATTCATTATACCACTGTAAATGTATTAGGATTAGTAACATGTGGAGCAAATAGCGGATGTGTGACAAATAAGTTTTGTGCTGAAAAACCATTTTACAACGCACATTAATGTGAGTCGTATTATTATTATTATATAACAGAATTTTAGTCTCTCATCTAAAAACTACAAAAAAAAGACACACATAGAAGCATTGTTTTTGTGAAAACGTTTCAAGTTTCAGTAATGAGAGCATGTGTTTAATGAACAGTATGTTACTTGTATGTTAAAATTAGTGAAATAAAAAGGGAAAATTGAAAATCATATCACATAAAGTGATAACATATGACGCACTGCCATTGTAATAATATTCGTTTATTGTATAAATTATTGTAATGAGTGCTGGGATATCGAGTTATGTGGAATATTTGGAATAATTATAATTGAAAATGGGAAATTTGACGGAAATTTTCTTTTATATAAACGTATACTGGGCCAAGTTTCGATGATTGGGACTCGATGAGGATTCATGCTATACCTGAAAAGTGACATCTCTAGATTCAATCTAAATCAATCCAAAAGCACTTCTTAATGTTCTCTCTGAGGAACTTTGGCTGGAAAAGTCGCTTCTAGCTTCTAGCTTCATTTTAACATAAAACTGAAAATAAGAACAAACCACACTCATACCCAATGGCGGATTGGCCATAAGGGCAATCTTGCAAATGCCAGAAAGACCGCAATCAATCGTCTTGTAAAAGTTAAGCTTAGCATAAAATTTAAAGAAAATCATACAGAATGTCAGGGCCATTAATTTTTTCAAATCCACCCCTGATCATACTCGTAACAAAACAAACAGTTTCTTATTAATTTTATCAATACCTCATTTTTCCTTCCTGTTACAATTAATTATTTATAGGCATTATTTTATTAATTTGGTATTAAAGCTTCTTAAATAATTGAAAAATATTAAAATGTTCATTTAAAATTTTGACATAATTAAGTGGCCTATTCATTAAAAATGTTAAGTAGCGGATTAAACGTGAAGCACCTTTTCATATTAAAAATTTGGTGGTTCAATGATAATTAATTAAATTTGAATGAAGTTTTTTTTTCGTATTCCATGAAATGTTTCAAGGATACCTTTTTGAATGTAACAATAAACGATGTTGATAAAAAATTTCATTTTATTTTGAAAGAAAACTGTCAATTACAATAATTCTGCTCACGACCAAGAATAACAATAACAATCTTTTGTTATAAAATTTGTCACTTATTGTTTTCATCAATTTCATCTCTCTCATCTCGCTTGCTGTGCGATGTGATGACATGACAATCGAGCATTAAAATTTTGTATAGGCATTTATACAGCAATGATGGTAGTAATGATGATGATAACAATAATAATAATAATAACGCAAATAAATTAAGAGTGTATTCTGTTATTTCAATGGGGCTTATATAATTTTATTTATTTATTTGTATAATTTCATTTCAACAAACTACTAGACCACATTTAACAGCATTCGATTGTAATGCAAACAGGCATATACACACACACAAACACACACGTACGTAGAATGTGAGGGAGATCCCTCTGTCGAAACTTAACCAACCGCACTTTTATTCATTGCCTGAACAAACATAATTAGTATTATTATTTAACCTCGATACATTTTGTTTGTCCTTATGTGTGTATATGTGTGGGTGTATTTTTTAGACACATAATAATGATCAGTTGTAATATTGTCAAGAGAGATTAAAAACATGTTCGTGTTGATGTTCATTTTATTAGTTGTTGTAATATCAAATGTAAGAATGTGTGTGGTGTCTTTCTATCTCTCAAATACAAACACACACACACACACACACACACAAACACACACACAATAATAATAATAATAGAAAACATGAAAACCGATAACATGGACCAAAAAACAAGCAATAACATTATAGAAGTTCAATATAATTGGTATCCCAATAAATATCATGAGTGTTTGAATTGTTATTTTATGATAATTATTTGGATGTTTTCCTTTTCATTATTGTTTTTTTTTTGTATTTCATTTCATGTTACATGTAACCGATATAAATTTAATCTAATTAGGACGTAATAGCACTTTATTTGAAAAAAGAAAAAAAATACAGAGTTTTATATGGAAAATGAAATTTAAGTATGTTTGAGGTTATTGGAAGGTGATAATTCATGGGTCAATGAATATTCTATTGTTTAAGCTGACAGTTAATTGAATGAAATATTACATGAAATTGATTTTAATTGAAGGTCAATTTATTTCTTTTGTAATGGCATTTTTAGTATTAAGTTTCGAATTTCATACTGTTTTCAATTAATTGGCATCGAGGAGGAAAAAATTTGAGCTTGAGCTCGTATAAACTTTGAAAAAAGCGAAATTTTGATAATTAAGGCTATGTAAAGCCAAAAAAGTTCCTCGTTGTGAATTTTTAACGGTTTCTAACCATTTTAAGGCTCTGATATTCAAAGCTTGATCCCAAACTCAAAACCATTAAAAAAAATTTACGAATGAAACACCATTAATTGTATCATGTTCAAAAATCGCGGAAAATTCGAAAGAAAGCCAAGAAAACTTCCAAAACCGTAGAAAATCTTGGAAATTTCCATAACTGCCGAATTTGCCTCATATCCAGGTAACTTAATTTGATTAAATTTCATTTAAAATCAAAATATCCTTGTAAAATTTCCATAAAATGCAATAAAAAATTCATATTAAACTTACTTGTGTATGTATCCCCTGGTATGAAATACTTGATATTTTCATTATCTAACTTAATTTGATATTTTTTGTCTAGTACTCGGTTGTGTCGCAATTCTGGATCAATTTCACTGTTGAAATGGCACGACGACGATGATGACAATGATGATGATGATGACGCTGTTTGTTGCCTATTTGTACTGCTTTTTGTATTTTGTACATTATCTATCATAAACAGTAGCAGCAGAGTTGCAATCAATTGTTGAACAAAATGATGATGCCTTGAGGCGAACATTTTTTATTTATTGTACTTTTTTTCTTACTCCTTTTATTATTATTATTATTTTTATTCCATTTAATACGTTTGATTCATTTCTCTTATCATGAAACAAGTAGCTGAAGAGAAAAATGGGAGCAAAGTGTGAACTTTATTGAAATCTGTAATGTGATGCTTTATGATCTGTTACACTTACAGTTGTGCTCGTTATATTGATGATATTGTCTGAAAATATAATGAAAAAAAAACAAATTTTTAATCCTGTTAGTCAAAGAGTCAAAGTAAAAAAATTGTAATACCATGGATAGTGGTTTTTATTGCTATGCTCAATCATAAAAAGGATAAAACACTCTGTCAATGTTCATTTTCGTCAATTTTTTCAATGGACATGTAACGAGATTATCGGTTTTTTTTCTATCAAAGAAATTGTAATAAAAATTACTTATCAGACTGAAACGCATTTAAAATTAACGAATTACTTTCGTTTCATTCATCTTTCAATGGATTCAATGGCTTAAATCCATATTTTGTATGAAATTGTTGTGAATTCAAGTCATCGAAACATGAAGGAACGCTCAAAAAGCACATTTAAATAATGAGAAATTAATTTCATTCAGGATTTGATCATACCTTGGACAGAAAACGCCAGATATGATCGAAAAATGGACCTCAAACGTCACAAACAAGACCTTTCGATTTAAAATCAGTTTTTTTTAATATAAATTCTGACATTTTATTTCATTTTATATTGAAATTCAATTCAAACCATACATTTACAAAATAATAAAAATAAAACGATACATCATGATTCATATAGACTGGAGACTATTAAATTGCTTGCATTTATGGCTCTCTGTTATTATTTTATTTTTGTTTGGCAAATAAAATGTTTCATATTTTCATTATGTCTGTGTATATTAAAAAAAATGAAACATCTATCCATAATTTATTTGCTAAAAGCTTTTAAATGTTTTTCAACTTATATGAAATATTTGTCTTATACAAAGTTTTTTTTTAAAGATAGTCTCCCATGTGAATTGCATTTGATGAATTTCTCTGTTCCCTTAATTTTTCCTTTAATGTCTTAAATGTAAACATTTTCATTGAGAATGAGACATAAATTAAATGATGTTTGTTTAGTATATAATTTAAACATTGATTATCAATATGATTTTGTATCAAATGAAAATTATTATTAAACCAAAATCTGAGTAAATAAAAGATTTTCGTTTAAACATCAGTTAACAGATGCTATCATCAATATTTCAAAGTTTTCACATATTTAGTAATAAAATTTAATCTTTTTCTCCTTGTAATCCTTTTGTATGTGTGTGTGAGTGTCCACACACACGCTCACATGAAGAGACATAAAGACATTACTTTGGATGTATCCTTTCATAAAATTTAATCTAAAATTCAAATTTTATTGCTTTCAAACCACTTCATCATAAAACACAATTATAATCCAATAAATCAACACATGATCATATGCAAGAGATAAAAGGAAATTCACTTAATGTTACCATTGTTTTGTAGCCAAAGTAACAAAGATGTGGTGATGTGATTGTCTTGTCCCAGTTTTATAAGGTTGAAGTTTAACACGTTATGTAATAAAATTTCTTGTTTTGTAAAGTTTTACTTCATATAAGTAAATAATATGATATGGGATATGAATGAAAAGTAATGAAATTGATCAAAATTTTAATCGGATTTATAATTTGAATTGAGTTAAGTTTGAAAAATGTATTTGTAAGGGATGATATTCAAGGATTAAATTCAAAAAATAAATTTATTGTTTTAAAGTTTAAAAATGTCACTCTTTTGAAATGCGTTCATAGCCGGCTTTCATGAAAAAAAAGTTCCCACTGATGCTCCTCTTATTTTCCACCGTTTTTGGATTGAAATTGAAGGCGAAAAAAACCTTTGACATACCCGGCAGAGATGTAAAACGTTCAATTTTTGTTCCAATCCAATTTTAATTTTCACGATAAACGAAAATCAACATTTTTTAAATTTATCACCCATCAAAACGATGTAAAATTAGTTAAAATCATTAAAAATTAACATGAAATTTTCAATTTAAATTAAAATTTAGATTTCAAAATTCACTCACAATGGTGAATACTACAATTAAAATTCAAATGTATTTGCATACTTATTATAAAATGTTTTATTTAACAGTTTACATAGCTAAAAATTGAGTTTTCATAAACGAACAGCAATTATTAATGATTGATGAGAGTTGTTTTCAAACCATATTCAAATTTTGCATGACCCCAACAATGTTCATAAAATCATACTATAGCTTAATTGTTGTTGGGAAGCCATTAAAAGGAAGCAACAAGTATGAAATGAATAAAATAAATGTTGAATTTTTAATGCATTTTTGATGGTTTGTGTGTGGAAAAAAAGTTTGATGACCATGTTTGATGCAATTATGAAATGAAATATTTTTTGTTAGTATTTTTAGAGGTTGAATTGACAATTATGGACCACAATGAGGCTCACTGAGACGTCTCAGCGGTTTCCTTCCCATTGGAAAATTTTGTCGCGATTTTTAATGTCTTTGTCGCGATTTTTAATGTCTCGTAGTAATTTTTAATGTCTCGTAGTAATTTTTACTGTCTTGTCGCATTTTTTAATGTCTTTGTCGCGATTTTTAATGTCTCTAAATATATTTCAATATAAAAACAATTTTTAACCAAAATATTATTTTTTAAGAAAGAATTTGATGACAAATAAGAAAAAAAATAATGAACAACTAAAAAATTTTTCAGTTTAAGTGAAATTTTTTTTTTTTTAATTAAAAATTATATGTAAGCTGAAAAATTTTTGAGTTGTTCATTATTATTTTTCTTATTTGTCATCAAATTCTTTCTTTAAAAAAAAATATTTGCGTTAAAAATTGTTTTTATATTGAAATGAATTCAGAGACATTAAAAATCGCGACAAAGACATTAAAAAATGCGACAAGACATTAAAAATTACCACGAGACATTAAAAATCGCGACAAAGACATTAAAAATCGCGACAAAATTTTCCAATGGGTTGTCAAAACAGAACCATTTTTTCTGGACTAGATCAGATCAGATTTGTATGGTGGCTATTAAGTCTGTACTCAGATCATCAATCAGATCCTCTGTGCATACTCGTTGTCATCATCCGAGGGCTTTAGCCTTTAACATGTCATCCCAAGCAGTCGCCACCTTATTTAGCCTTTAACTCAAATTGAGTAGCCGGAAAAAGGGACATTTGAGATTGTAAAGTTTAATGGCCGTAGCGAGAATCGAACTGCCAAGCTTAAGATTGATAGTCCAACACGCAAACACTGCATCGTACAATCCCCTAGACTAGGTTTCAAACATACTTTTTTCATTTTTTTAATGCAACATAAAACCTTTATTGCAATTTTTCCATAAAAACTCAAATTTTACATGTATTGAGTGACATATCAATTCAAATAACGTGTCTTTTATATCGGATTATGTACACTACATTTTTTATGAATATTTTCAGTTTAAATTAAAACTTTTTTTTTTGTATTTTTATATGTAAATTTATCTCCCATAAAAATAGGCAAAAATGTGTGTCATGGAAACATTGTTGAATTTCAGTTTAATAAAAAAATTAATTTTGATAAATTCCTCGCAGCAATGCGTACTTTAAATCGAATGTGAATCATTTTTCCTGACTTTTCCATGAATTTCATTCGCATATCTGCCTTCCAGCTAAAAAAATTATCTCAATAGTCCAAATTTAAATACAATTTCATTTGCATTGAATCTCGAAACCCCTTTTCCCTTTTTTATTTTTGAACATCAAATTAACCTTCAATATTATACAATTTGTATAATTTAAGTGATGTAATAATCATAAATTTATGTATTGACATGAAGAAGAAGAAAAAAAATTATCGAAAATTGGATCCTATTCAATATGATGATTACCTTAAATACAAACTGTCATAACTGTCTAAAGGAAAATTGTCATATAAAATAATCGAATATCTTTAAAAGATCTTTATATGTATATTGTCACAATGTTACGAATTTTCTGCTCTTCTTTTTCATGTTTAAGATTTCCTTGATGTTATTTTTATTTTTATCCACATCAGATTATGCAAATTTTTACCTTCATTTGCTTCTCATTTTCATTTTTTTTTTTTGAAATTTTATCTGTGTATAAACACTCTTGGTATACTCATACTCTCGTAACTTGTTCATTTCATCTTTTTTTTTTTTGCTTTTTTGTCAAATTGTCAACATTATTTGGAAGTCTTATAAATAAATATAAAGTAAGCTCATTCCATTTTTGCCTAAAGTAATGTGTGTTGTGTAATGTAATGAAATTTATAAAAGAAAAGTGTACAGAAAATAACAATTCAAATCTCTTACACAAAAAAATGAAGAGAAAAAAAAGGAGAGTGGAGTGATATGACAGCAACAGCGCATATTAGCATAAATAATTTTTCTTTATTGGATCGCATCAATGGTAATGATGATGATCTTGATTATTTGTGAGATATTGAAACGTCTTTTCTTTATTATTATTAATATTTTTTTTATATGAAATAATTCAGACTTCATTTTCGTCAATTTGAAAGGAAATTTTAGTATTTTGGGTACATTTTTGTCTGTCAGTGTCATGATTTGTATGTGAAAATTTATAAAAATTGTGTTTATTGAAATTGAAATTGAATTTCGTCTCTGAAATTACCCTCAAACAACTTGTTCGTAGTTTACGACATTTAAGAAATTTAATTGCAATCAAAGGTTATTCAGCTTTAATTTAACTGTATTCTGAAGTTCATTTATTATTATTTATTATTAAATTATACCCAAACTGCTGACATTAATATTTTTTTTCATGATCCATGTTTTGAAAAGAGTGTGACTTGAAAAAAACAATTTTTGTCATCATTTAATAGAAATTGAATATTAAAATAGAGAAAGGGAATCATAAATCAAATCCATTTCCATTAAATGAAAATAAAATATTGTCCCACTAAATCTCAATATAACACTATTTCTGTGTTAACAGAAATGTAAGTACCAAAAAAAATAAAAGCTGTCACTTTTTTTTTGTGTATGGATATTTTTCCAAATAAACTAACTAACTTGATATTGTCAATTGATTCATATCAATGGTATGAGAGTCCACCATGAGCACATACACGAGTCATATAATAAATATATACAACAAGCTGGTGCCATCAAATTGATATTATTTACACTTCATTGACTTTATTATCTAGACATTCCATTTCATTATAATTTTTGTCATTTTATTATCATCGTTTAGTCGATTTGGTTATTTTTTTTTCACGAACTTTACACAGTTGGGAGGTACTTTGAATCGATTTAGTCGGTATTGGCTTGATTTGGTCATTATCTGATAAAATTGGGATATTACTGGATTTTTTTGCTCGGTATTGAATGTCAGTGCTAGGTCAGGTTCCGTTTTACAAGGGCACCACCGTGGTCTCCTCGATAAAATCACACCATGCCAGAAACTAGCATTTTCAATGGTGCCTCGTAGCTCTGTATCCTGTTATTGTCAAAACGCTACATTTACATTACATCCGTAAAAATTATCTGTAATAGAAGTCTATCATTTATTTATCTAGAATTTTGTTGCTTCTAAATTGTTATTCTCATTGTTTTTCTACATAATATTTTTTTTTTATATTCCTGACATTTTTCCTTTTTATTTTTCATTATTTTCGTTATTATTATTATTGGAACTTTTGCACGACGTGTCGTTTATCAAGATTTAAAGAAATGTTAATGCGAAGCTAGATGATGCGGGCAACAAACAATCAACAACAAAAAAAAGTTAATATGACATCAAGCTGAGAATTGAATTTATTTTTTTTGTTCGCTTATGACTTTGGCAGACATCTGTTAAATTTCCTTTTGTAGTGCATTTCAAGGGAAAAAATGCGCTGTTACGGACCGATTTGTCCGTATCCAATTCATCGAAGTCTCGTCATCAGATTGAGAATAATCCTAAAAGACAAAATTATTTTTGAGAGACTTTTTTTTAAATGGGATCAAATCAGGCCCAGACATGAAATTGCAGAGCTTCAAGTAAAAGTAAAAATTGCAAAGTTCCATTGAAATGCACTTTTCCTAATCGTTTAATGGTAAATTTTCAAAAAAAAATTTCCCTTCCTTATGGTTTCCCACAAACTTTTACTTTTTCTGATAAATTATTATTCAATTTTTTTTTTGTACTTTGAGTGTTTGTGTGTGTGTTTGTTGTTATTTTTCTGTTTTTATTCACGAATTGCTTAGGAACTTCAAATGAACAGTGTTTAAATGTGTGTATGTAAGTCTATTAAACTGAAAATAAAAATATCAGGCTTTTATTATCGTTTAACAATAAATAAAAGAAGAAGAAAAAAAAACTTTATTTGAATATTACAATAAGTTCAGTATGAGAATAGAAAAAAAATAAAAATATTGAAATAAATACGAGCATTAAACCAGTCTCATACATTTTTTTCTCTCTTCCTGTTTTTGTACATTTTTGCACATTATTGTTCATAATAATGATGAAAATAGAATAATAATAACAATAACGCTTAAAGGCATCTACTTGTTCATTTCATATCTTGAATATGAAATTTTTTGTATTTTCATAACAACAACATTCAAGCAATTTAGACGGGAAAAATAAAAGTGTTGCTTGTATTAAATTGAATTACATTTACCGTCAATGTGATTACTCTTGACAATTATTTCATTTTATTTTTTGACATACACGCACAAAAATCTTCATCTCCTAATTTTATTTTTACGTTTTAAATCCCATGTTAAATTAATCTGCAGAGCAAAAATTTGAAAGCTCACATATGATATTAAAAAGAATGAAGAAAATTGAACGTGATTATTTTTTACGATCAAAATCTATGAATTGGAACATCTTCAGCTGCTCCTTCTTTTTTCTTTAACTTCATGTTAAATGGAAATGTTTTTTCGTTTTCCTTTAAAAAAATAAAATAAAATAAAAAATACAGGAAAAGAGGGTGCATAATATAAATTTTCAAAATAATCTCATTTGATTGATGTCACTTTCAATTTATTTCTCGTAAAATTTTCATCATTTCAAAACACTTGGGATACGTGTGAATGATGAAGAATATATTAATGTTAATGTTAATAAAATTTGAATTACATTTTGTCTGTTTTTCATTAGGAGTTTTTTTCTTCTTCTTCTTCTTCACTTTCAATGTATGGTTTCAATCAAAGTGACTTTTTGTGCTTAGTTACTTGTTTCAATTCATTTTACACACATTAGACATGAATGAAAGTTAATTTTATTACAATGATTGTATGAAATTACTAAGAAGTCCATTATTTTTGAGTATTTGTGTATTTGAGTGCGTATAATATTGAAAAATCTCATTTAATTGAATATGAGACGATTTTTTGTAATCAGATTCGTACTGAGTTTAAATTGAAAGGACATAACAAGTCAAAAAAAAAAGAATGTGCGGCAGGGGCGGGTTGAAAATTTTTAACGGCCCTGCCATATTGAATTATTTTCTTCAAAATTTATGCTAAGCTTAACTTTTATAAGACAGTCAACTGCGGCCTTTCTGGTATTTGCAGGATTGCCTGTATGGCCAATTCGCCACAGAGTCTCTGGGCTGCAAATCGGTATGTCCGATCAGTTGCGGTATATTAGTCAAATTCGAGATTGATCTAATGAAACATGCATCAATGACCTCAAAGCAGACCAAAAACTTCAATTTTTGATCAGGCTAAGACTTGAAAATGCTCGTAGGTCCAATTACATTTTATCATTGACGTTTTTATCACTTTTGATTGAAAATGTCATAAATTAAGGACGATTTTTGTGATATTTTCGGACCAATCCGGATTAATTTTCATTCAAATAGACTAAAAACGTAATCAAACACCACAACACACTATAAAACCAAAACTTCACACACTCACACACACACAAGCATCTGTCAAAAACTCTTGATACATGATATAAACACAAAATTTGAATTGACTCTATAAATTTAACGTATGACTAAACACCTCAATTTTACTCATGTCACACATGTACATTTGATCTAATGAATATTCAACTATAACAATTTGTATATAAAATTTAAATGCATACTCACAACAATAAACATATCACACACACACACACACACACATAAACATACAAATTGCAATTATATTATAAAATTATACAATATCATATAAATAAATACACAATTGGAAAATTTTGATACAAAATTTTAAGGGATTTAGTCATTGTGTGATATCATATGATGATGATAAAAACAACGACAAATAACAATAATAATAATAATAAAATAGTAATAATAGTTACCCACTTGAACATAATTCATGTATTGGGAGAAAACAATACAAATAAGTTTCAAATGTGTGTGACAAAATCTATACTTTTCAGTTAAATATCAACATGAGTCGTTTCAGTGAAGGACATTGAAAATTAAAAATAAATGTGAATGGATTTTCCCCTTTTTTCACAAAGCAAAACAAAACAAATTTCAAATTGTTATTGAATTGAATAATTTATCACTTTTGTTTCATTTTCAATTTTTCTCTCCATCTGAATACAAATTTGAATTGAATAGAAAATTCCTTGATATAATGAAAAATAAATTTTTATATATAAATACATACAAAATGCAATAATAATATAAAATGGTTTGAATGTTTCAATGAAAAGGTATAAAATTTTTGTACAGGAATTGAATAAATGTTAGAATAATGTTATGTGATGCAATAAAAGCTGTTTTCCATGAAATAAATGGAATTTTTGTTGAAAATATAGTGGATATAAAATTTATTGTATCATGTGAAGTGGACATGTAAAATATCATATGTGAAAAAGAGAGGATAAATTTGTTTTTATTTTGCTGGGAGGAAAAGTAATGCGAGGAATGGGATGCGTTCTGCATTCTAATTTTAAATTTAAATACATTATTTTAGATGCAATGTGACAAGTGGATGAAAGGTATAATGTGGATATTGATTCAAAAGTTATTTTTTATCTTAAATTTGAGTCAATTATAAAAAATTTTAGCAATAATTTAATTAAAACTAGGCATACCAGGTAGTTTTGATGAAAAATTGGGACTAGTGAAATAAAAAATCGGGATTTGAAAGCAAAGAGCGGAACAGTTAAAAGATATTAAATTTTTACTAGACTGAAGTTATCAACGACCTCATCAACCACCTTGTCAGCCTCAGGGAGGGGGTTTTTGGACCATAAGGACCCTCCTCATTAACGACTTTTATCCTGAATTTCATTTTTTTTGTTGTTTTTCAACTTTTTTCTTCGTGCTAGTCACAAAATCAGCTCTCAGCGCCCTCTGGAATTTTTTGATTCTCTATTTATCTGTTTACTCATTAACGATCTTTTCCTTGAAAAATTTTTCAGGAAAGTCCACAAACCAACCTTGTTTTCACAAAAAGCCCTTTCAGCGCCCAGTGGAGAATCCAATCGAAAAACGTAGATACAAGACGCTGTATTTTTTGATTCTCTATCGATTTGCATACTCATCAACGGCGAATCCTTTGAAAAATTTTTCAGGAAAGTCTAAGAACCGACCTTAATTTCACAAAAAGCCCTTTCAGTGCCCTCTGAAGGGTCCAATCGAAAAACGCAGATTCAAGACGCTGTATTTTATAATTTTGTATCGATTTGCATACGATTTTTTTGTCAAAAGTTTTGTGAAATTGAGGTCAGTTTTTTGGACTTTCCTGATAATAATATTTTTCAATCTTAAAAATCGGGACAAATGAAAGAAAAATCGGGAATCGGGACATTGATTCAAAAATCGGGATTGTCCCGCCCAAAAGTGCGCAAATGGTATTCCTAATTAAAACGATATCGATTTAAATTTTTGATCCGAAATTTCAAACATGGCATTGAATTGAATTTTCCTCCAAATTCGTGAACAGTGAAATCCTAATTGAAAAACGTAATTCCATTATGTACTAAAATGTGATACAAAATCCCATCACCATAAAAGTCATTACTCATTTTCATCGAAATAATCAAAAATCAAAATTTCCCCGAAAATTTATTTTGTTGATTGTTTAACATGAAAATGGTAAGAAAAAACAAGGATGCTTCAATGATATTTAACTAAATTTCCCAATTTCTCAGAAAAACTTGTTGAAATATCAAAATTATGAATTTACTCAAAAACAATTGAAACAGTCTAAGAGTAGCAGAGAAAATCGATTTTTGTCTAGGTATAAATTTTTTACCAAGGACATACCTGTTGCTCATGTTACCGAACCTTGTAACATTAAAAACACTCCTCAATTTCATTTCATATTTTCATGCAAAAACAATAAAACAAAGAAAAATATTTTTTGTATTGTTTAAAATGTAGATTAAAATATTATTGTGTAACTTTTTTTATACTTCAAATACGAGATTCAAAGGATTTATAGGGTCAAATTTTTGTTTTGTTGAATATTTATTTAAATTTACTCTTATTTAATTTTATTTATAAATCATAATACTCTTTTTTGTTTGTATCCGGATTTAGAGGCAAAAAAAAATCACACAATTCAATTTTAATATAGCGCTAAATATCTTGAAAATTTTGGTCGAGTGTACACAAAAAAACGGCAGACAATGATCATTTTTCAATGTTTTTTTGGTTGGACTTAATAAATTCAACCACATTCACACATGTGTTATTCTTTTTTGTGCAATTTTTATATTTATTTATATATTTTTTTTAGGACATTAATCAATTTTATTACCTCGCTAACATAACATTGGTGGCATCTCCATTATAATGAAAACATAGAACAGAATTAGCAGAAGCACTAGAAATTCGAACAATAGTGCCAAAGAAACGTTCTATTTTGTTGGTGCTTAAAATGATGAAAAAAAAATTTGTTATGCTTGCAATTTTTATTTTTATTTTAAAAATATAATATTCAATGTTTGTTTGTTTATTTATTTGTTTTGTGGAGAAAAGTGCATAAAATCATAAATTTTCACAGAATTTTAGTTTTATTTTGAAATTTATGAATGTAGCACAATTTTATTTTATTTTAGTATCATCAAGTTTTTTTTTTGAATTTTATTTTAATTCAATTAATTTAAAAAATTGTAAAGGAAACTCTTCAGTAAAGCATATAAAAAGTTCTCAGTCCTTCAGTTTTTTTATGTTGGAAATTTAATCTACTTTTTACTTCCACTTAAATTTTTTTTTGAATTTTTATGTTGAATGTTTTATTCAATTTTTTTTATTTAACTTTTTCAATGTAGAAAAAAAATTAATTTAAATTTTAAAGTAATCCGCTTACTTTTATCTCTTGTTTTTATTTCAATTCAAAGGAAAATTTATTCAAATCAAAGTTACACCACTTTTACTATGAATTTTCATTAATTTTAAGTTAAATTTTATTATTTTCATTTAATTTTTCAATGAAATTCTTTAAAATTCACTGATTTTTTTGTAGATTTTCCCAATATGTTTTTAAAAATCGGAAAATTCACTTAAGAAATCTTTTAGGTCTTGTTTGTATCCACGTTCAATTCGAACTGAAGAAAATTGTTGCAAAACATGGACGTAAATAGAGAATTTTGTGGCAAGGAATTGCATGAAAATGAAACAAAATTGAGAGAAGATGATGCGCACAAGTTACCGGTCGTATGTTGCTATGTAGCATAAATGGGAAAATAATGCATTTCCAATGAAAATTTATGGAGGTTGTGTGTGTGTGTGTGAATTGTGTTTGTATGGAATTGGAACGTTACAAGTAATGTATAAAATGGATAGTAAAAAGTGAAAACAAACAACATTCCTTTGTATTATGTGCTTTTTCTATTATTATTATTATTTAATATGTGTGTCATATAATTTTGTGTGCTTCTGTATACAAAGGGAATGTTGTGCATTATTTTGTTTGGTTGAATGTTGTGAAAGGAAAAAAATAATATATTTCGTAATTTGATGGATAATTATGAAATTTTTATATCTCTGTACAAAGGATTTTGAAGATTTTTTTAATTACCTGGCTCGTAACAGAGGACATTAAGTATTTGTCAAACAGCTGTTTTAGATGACTTCAGCGTAACTTCTGGCCGAATAGAATTTCGAATGAGGAACTGCTGAGAAAAGCCGAGTTCCAAAACATAAATATGGAGATATGTAGAAGAAAATTTGGTTATATTGGGCACACCTTACGAAAAGACCCTCCAGGAGTTTGCTTCCAGGCCCTTGTATACAATCCACAAGGTAGCCGAAGAAGAGGTCGACGAGTCAAGGAACACTTGTCGACGCTTCACACTGTCTGATGCCAACCGGTCAGAGAGACAATTGAGACACAATTAAACAAGCTGGGGGAACTGAAACAAATTGCAATCCGACGTTCTAGATGGAGATATTTTGTAGATCGCCTTTGCTCAACAAGAGGGCAGTCTGGACTCCCTGAGGAAGGACATGGCGTAATGTAAAAGTAGGTAAGTAAAAGAATATGCGTTTGTCAGTTTTGAATTGACGTTGAGAGAAGAGGAACTTGGCTTCTTAAAACAAAGGCTAAGCTTGCCATTAAATAATTTCTCAAATGGTGTCATTAATTCATGGCACGTTAAAAATCGAGACAAGTGACATCGGAAATCGGGATTTCCTCCGAAAATGGTATACCCTCCTTTCGATTTGCGGTATGACTTTCCTTTTAAAGTCAGCTCTCAATTAATCTGATTTGCTTTAGAACATTGGCTATTTTTAAAAATTAATTTCAGTGGAATCAATCTTACAAAGAATATCTGTAGATTTGCAAAAGCAGATTTAATAAGAAATTTAATCACAAAGTACACAATTAAAATATTCGATCACCTATTAATGAAACTATTGATACAAAGACCTGGAAATTCAATTCCAAAAACATAAAATTTCACCTTTCACATACAAATTATTATTATTTTCATCCTCAGTAAATTGAGACGTATTTTCAATTTTATCTTCTTCTTCATTTTACGAAAATTTATAATTAAGGTAAAATAAAATGAAGAATGTGTTTAATTTAACTTTTCTTCCTCAATTCAATGTCTATCTACGACACACACTTACTTTTGAAATGTTTGTTATTTTAAAATTTATATACACACTTAAAATACATATAATTCAGTTCGAAAAAGATGAAAAACGAGCAATAATATACAGCACACGTCCTAATTTATTTTATTGAATTTCTTGATGATTAATGGCAAAATTTTCAATTAATTGTTTGACACTTTCTGTAATTAAATCCTGTTGCCTTTTGTATTTATAACAGAATTTTATTAGTAGTTTATTCT
>LN483713.1:138034-149445 GCA_900002565.1 Culicoides sonorensis | reverse complement strand
ATATATCCTTAAAATTCAATGTGTTTTCTATATAAAAATTATTTAATAAAAATCAGTTTGAATTTTATGTCAGTATATTTTACGTCGTGGAATCGTCCTTATTTATTTAGTACTCTTTTTTCGATGAACATTCTTGATTTCTTTGGATTGGATTATTTTGGATTATATTGTAATATTTATTAACTCATTCGCGTCATCCGTTGCGTCAACGCAACACCTACTTTGAGGTCACTTTTCTCGTTCAAATAAAAAAAAATCGTTGTCAATCTTTTTAAGAGTCTTAATTTAAGATGTTTTGTATCAAACAGTCGAATGGTTTTTGAATTTAAACCAAAAACTAAAAAATTATGAGTAAAACTTTTAAGAAAAGTCAAGTTTTTTTGATTCTCGTACAAGATATCTGTATGTATTTGTGTAGCATTTATACGTATTTTATTTTGGCTCTCCTGTAAAATTTTTATATGAAATCTGAAATTTTCATCGAAGAAAAAAGTATTCATTTTTACCTAAAGAATAAATCATACAAGAACTTTTTGTTCAAAACTCAATATTTCTAGGAGCGGCGTGGAATGAATAATTAATAATATTTTGGATATATATATATTTTTTAATATTAATACCCTCTGGAAAAATGTGACTAGAAAATTAGCGAACCGTTACCCCCGATGTTTTCGTGACATCGTTGCTTATAAGGAGTGCCTCTTGTACAGAGCAGTCACTATAAGGAGTATTGATTATAAAGAATTTTGTCTGTATTAGACCAAATTTTCAACATATATGTATTAGAAAAATTTTCTTTTTTTTTAAATCTTACTCAAATTATTAATAAATTTTTGAACTTCAATTTTCCGTCGATGGACACTTATTTTAAATGTTTTATTCGTCAATATTTAGTTTCTCATTTTCTTTTTTCGTCAATATACGAAAGGTCATCGTATAGTATTAGATTTATCTACGTTACAGTACTTAAATTCTTAACCCTTTCAGACCTGAGCCTAAACCAAAAGACCTAGATTTTTTTACTCGTAAATGGAAAAAATTGTTTTAAATTTATATTTTTTCTTTTGAAAATTTCCGTTGCATTTCCCGTCGCACAAAAAATTACCGTCGTAAATTCCGCGACGGGAAATATATTTAGAGTGTACAAAGTACAAAGACAAAGGACCGAAAGGGTTAATTTGTCATTAAAAAAGTATTCAGAACAATTCAAAAATCAACATGGTCCAAAAGATTTCTGACTTTCAGCCCGTATTAGAAAAAATATAATTAAGATATTCTCCGCGAAATTATTTTGAAACTTGTAATGTCCTTAAAAACAAATGTTTTCTTACAACAAAAAATTCATTATAATATTTTAAAATTCTTTAATATGATTTTTAAGGCATTTCGTAAGAAAAATGCACTATTATAGGCAGTTTATCAGTCGTTACTTGGATACTCTCAATGCAATTCTACAGAATGGTCCAGGTGAGCGAGATGAGGTTAGAGAAGCTCATAAGGATTTGTTTGAACGCAGAACTTTTGAGATGGAACTCAGGATTTCGGCCATAAAACTGTCAAAAACACGTTAAGATCTATAACTCAGGAATGGTTCATCGGGGCGAGTTGTCTTTTTTCTGTTTGGTTTGAGAAGCTCATAAAGATATGTTTTAAGTCAAAGGTTTTGGAGTTGGTTCAGAGCCTAAAAATGGTTCAATAAATAAATAAATATGCGGAAACAAGAAAATTTAAAGCGTAAAAATTTATAAGGGACTTGTAAATTCTTAGGTTATGAATCATTCACCGGAACCATCAATTGTTAAAAGACGTCATTGATTTGATTGAAAAAAAAAAGGTTAATCGGTTCATATATTTTAGAAATTTTCCATAAAACATAAAATTAATTCATTGAAAAAATGTATAACTTTTTATTGTAAATAAAAAACTTCATACTGTTTAAAGCCGTGATCTCATTATGGAATTAAGACTTGGTTACAAAATGGTTTTTTTCAAAATTTTAACGGATGAAACTAAGTTGACCAAACACATATTGGAAGACAAATGCAAATAAGAAAGAAAAATTAAAATTAAATTGTTGCGAGTGTAAAAGAATAGAAAATATAAGCGTTTAGAGTAACAGACACTCCTGTGGTTTTATTCTTCGCTTTTAGTTAATTTGTAAGAGGTTTTTTCATTCAACATTTGACTTACAAAAAGTCACATCTCAAATTGGAATTAAAGCATTTTAATACATTTTGTTTCTTAATGCATTTCATACATGCTAATTATATTTATTAACATGTAATACTTACATTCTCATGCTTAAACCTTGTAAGAATTTTAATTTCACGGAGTGTTCGTTGTGAATATGTTTGATGTTCAAATGGAGAAATTTTTTTGATCGCAACTTTGGTTTTTGTAACGGAATCAAAAGCCGATCTAAAATTTCAAATATTAGCAAAATATTAGTGAATAATTTAATGACTTACACTACAAGCCCATAAGCCCCTTCTCCAATGTAATTTAAATTAATGTACCTTGGACCAACTTCAAAAATATGGCCTCGTACAATAACTTCATTACTTGAGTTTAGACTAGCGTTCGATTCCGTCATTACTATATAATAGATTTTTTTTTACGATTGACTTTGTGCACAAAAATTTGCAAAAATTGTGTTTGTATTTGAATAAATTTAAAATGAAAAAAAATTTTAAAGTTTTATGTTCAATACTTTCTAATAAATAAACAATTGCTTAGATTATTTTTTTCGTGAAATTTGATATGACATAAATTATACTATAGTGATGTAAAAATTTTACATATGAATTAAAATTATTCTTATCCATCTAACCCTAATAACATTTGTGTTGTAAATCCACTGTCTAGCCTGTTTGATATAAATATATCGTACTTATATAATTTTAATACAAACGTCTACAAAACATTTATTCCTATTCACTATTCGCTTTTCTATTCCAATAAATATATATGGAATTAATAAAATTAGGAAATTTCTATAGTTTTATTGAAATATGGATAAAAGTTTTCATTTAGTACAAAATCAGACCCCACAATCTCCGGTTGGGCTAAAAAATCCTTATTAAAATTCAAAACGTCAACTCCTTTCCATTTTTGTACTTGATTTTCCTGAATGTTCTAAGCTGTCAAAAAGCGGAATTTTTCTATTTATTTCACATGAAACGTTTTGTTTTCCAAAAGTGCGAAAATAGATTTCCTGTGCTGGGTTTATAATTTACCTTACCGCATATAATTAGTTTATATCCCATGGAAAAGACTTTTTCAAGACTATTAAGTGTAATACGAGAGAGTTCGATAGCAAGTAGAATAATTTTATTTGATGTCACATGTATTTATACTAAAACTATATTTACACATACATTTAAGATTCTTATGATCTAATAATCTCTTTCTCCAACGCTCCCCCTAAAGAGACTACTTTAATCCCATCTTGGCCAAACAATCTTGATTCTTGATTTTAGCCAGGGGCTTGGTTAAACAATCGGTTATTTGATCAATTGTGCTTACATGAACGACTAATACTAAATCACGTTTAATTGCATCTTGAACAAAATGATGACGACGATATTTATGCTTGGTACGATTGCTTATATTACCTTCATCAGCTATGGTAATTGCACTTTTGTTATCACAAAACATTGTAATTGCATTTTGTATGTCTAATTCAGCTGTTCAATATTTTAACCAAATCGCTTCACATAAAGATAACGACAGATATTCCGCTTCACATGTTGATCTAGCAACCACTGGTTGTTTGCTCCTTGATTTATGAATACATAACCACTTGTCGATTTTCCATCTAAAACATCTCCACCAAGATCAGAATCACAAAAACCAATTACTTCTGTATTTGACGATTCACGACGATACCATAACACAGCATTTTTAGCCTGAAAAAGCCCAATATAATTGGACAAACTATATTAAAATTTATATTTTCTGTTAGCTCTTTTTGTTCTCTTTCTAAAAATATAAATTACTTGGTTCTTTAGAATACAACCAACTTATAAAACGATTAAGCTTTGATATTTAGCATTTTTAATATACATCGATTCTACTCTAATTCGACCGGTTTTGGGCGGTCGAAATAATGCGAAGTCGAATTAATGCGAACAAAATTCAAAAATAACGTTATACGTTTGTACCAATAATTAAAAAAAGATCTATTTTTTTCAAAAACAATTGTAATTTTATAAAATATCAAAAATTGAGAATACTTTTATTCATCATCACATTTTAAAATCCAGAAATGGTACTATGTGGAATGTTATATTTTTTCGATAAATCCATTATTTGTGTACCATTTTCATATTCTTTAATTATTTTTTGTTTAATATTTAATGTTACACTATTATATTTTTTCCGAGAACTCATTTTAATGGACTTTTTTTTAAAAATTTAAGGAAAGAAATTTTATTTTTTCTGTTGTTTACATTTTGCTATCAAAATATTTCGATTTGACAGGTCGAATTAATGCGAACTGTAAACCGGTGTCGAATTATTGCGAGGTTGAATTGGAGTAGAATCGATGTAAAGGGAAAATGACTCTGTTCTATGAAAATTTGATTATTTCATAAAACAAAAACGAATCAGTGGATAATCAGGATTGAAAAATATTTTTGACGTGTTTCGGGATTTCTCAATAGTATGACATCGACTTTTTTTTGCTAAGCTGTGTTATGGTATCGTGGTGAATCGTCAAAATCACAATGATTTGATTATAATATCGAATTAAAATGAGAAAAACCAAATCTGAGCTCTATTTGCTCTTGTTGAACAGCTGGTCAGCACTCTCTGGGTCTTCCAATTTTTGAGACAGACGCTTTATTATTCATTTTGAGGAAAAATAACCGTTTTTGAATATAATAATGAAAAAAGGTGTAAAATTGCTCATTTAGTCCTATTGGCCCATATTAAGCCGCTCTTGAGCCCTCTCTGGGTATCCCAAATTTTGATAAGGTCAGAAGATTAGTCATTTTGAGAAAAAGTCACATTGATTTGAATACAATATCGAATTAAAATAAAAAAAAACACAATATAAGCCCTTTTGGGCTACAAGTGCTCATATTGATATTTTGTTTTTAATTTTTGTATTCAACTTTTATGAATTTAATAACTTTTATAACTCCTATCAAAATATTTCTTCTAAGAAACTTTTAAAATATACTCTTGCAATCGCTCTATTCAGATGAGGTTAACCCTGGAGTAAGAAAATATCGTAAATTTTACGACTAGGTGTCTATTAATTGAAATAAATTTTTAACGGTACATTTTATCAACTCAAGGCTTTCGGTATGCTCCTCTTTTGAATTGAAAAACATTTTGGCTTTATTATTTTTTATCTTGAAGAGTGCATTATATATGAAACAAAAAGTGAATCGTAAAATTTACGACTATTTCTTTATTACGTCAGTTTTTATGCACAATGGAGAGATATGATTTTTGAACTTCAAATGCAAAAAAAAGAAGTCAAATTCATGTTTTATTTTGTATTAATTTAGCATGTTTATCGCAAAAACAATTCAAAAACGTAAAAAATCTGATGTAATTGAGTTATGTAGCATAAATAGGATAATTTTGACCAACATGATCAATCATAAGCCATTCAATCAACTATATGAAAGTCGTTTTTCGATTTTTTATAAAATTTTATATCGTATTCTAGTGACCACTGATAAAAATATCGATAAACCTAAATCAACACATCAAAAACTAGTAAAAATTTCTGATTTTTTACGCAATTTAGCTGATAAACTCACTTAGTTAATAGTGAGTGGTTTTTTGATTAGTTTAAGACCGTAAATTTGAGACGCTCTATTAAGAGAGACATTCCAATGTGATGTACCTGAGGATGAAATACGACCTTAAGAAATGAAAGGTACCACTTGCAAGTTGTGTGACATCAAAATTTTTTTTTTTATCTCTATCTTTTTCATACATTTGACATCAAATATTTTTTATCTCTCTATCCTTTTATACTTAAATGCAGAGTTGCTTTTATATCTTGCAATTTTTTCATACCTGAATTGATATCAGAATATTTGAAGATGTAAAAGCATAGAGAGATAAAAAAAAAACATTCTGATTACAAATGCTCCACTGCTTCGCAGCTCCGCATTTCTGTATGAAAAGCATGGGGAGATAAAAAATCATTCTGATTACAAATGCTCCACTGCTTCGCAGCTCCGCATTTCTGTATGAAAAGCATGGAGAGATAAAAAATCATTCTGATTATAAATGTTCCACTGCTTCGCAGCTCCGCATTTCTGTATGAATTCTGTAAAAATCATTCTGATAAATAATAGGTATAAAAGGATAGACGATAAAATTATTCTGATTGCATTTATACTTGCAATACTTGCAAGATAGAGAATTTGAGAGATAAATAAACTTCAAAAATTTTGATATCAAATGATTAACCTAATTATAATTAATCAATTAGATTAACAATAAAATAAACTTTTGAACTTTGTAGCAATACAAATTTCTAAAATATTTTGCTTTATTTTTTTTCCATGTCGACATGTTAATTTTGATCTACATATATGTCGACATGTTTACTTGAGAACATAAGTATAAATAATTATGAAAGAGAGAGACAGATAAAAATAATTTACATCATCAAACTTTAAAGCCCCGAGAACTTTATAACTATCCCGGCCCGGTTAAGCTCTCGCCGGCCATGATTATCATTCTAGAATAATGATCCCAAGATCATAGAGTGACGACATACAAACAATCTATAAGAGTTTTTATAACGAAATCCACTAGAAATTGTTAAAAAAAATATTCAGCACTGTGCTGAAGTTTGCCACGAGTTTGACAACGCTTCCACGAGTTTTAAACGCTTACTCAAACTCGTGGAAGAACTCATTTACATGACTCAAACTCGTGGTGGCACTCATTTAGATGACTCTAACACGTGGATAGTAATATTCGAGCGATTTCAACTCGTGGAAATAAATTTTTGATTACTTTCAACTCGTGGATAGTAAAATTCGACCGATTTCAACTCGTGGAAATGAATATTTGATTGCGTTTAACTCGAGGGAATAATTTTTTGATTAGTTTCAACTCGTGGATAGTAAAACTCGAGCGATTTCAACTCGTGGATAGTAAAACTCGAGCGATTTCAATTCGTGGAAATTAATATTCGAGCGATTTTAACTCGTGGAAATGAATATTTTAATTCATTTCCATGAGTTAAACGCAATCAAATATTCATTTCCACGAGTTGAAATCGGTCGAATATTAATTTCCACGAGTTGAAATCGGTCGAATTTTACTATCCACGAGTTGAAATCGCTCGAATTTTACTATCCACGAGTTGAAAGTAATCAAAAATTTATTTCCACGAGTTGAGAGTAATCAAAAATTTATTTCCACAAGTTGAAAGTAATCAAAAAAATATTTCCATGAGTTTAACGCAATCAAATATTCATTTCCACCAGTTGAAATCGCTCGAATATTATTTTCCACGAGTTAGAGTCATCTAAATGAGTGCCACCACGAGTTTGAGTCATGTAAATGAGTTCTTCCACGAGTTTGAGTAAGCGTTTAAAACTCGTGGAAGCGTAGTCAAACTCGTGGCAAACTTCAGCACAGTATATTCAGCCCACTTTTAAAATTTTCTAATAAGTCTTTGATTTTTCGGCCCAAACCAAGACGGCCCTTCTGGCATTTGCCAGAATGCCCATATGGCCAATCCGCCACTGTCCCTAGGCCAATTTGGATACGACATTCAAAACAGTCAATACGACATTATCTGCATTAACGTAACCTGGTTACAAGACCCGCATTTAGATAGTGAAATAAGGATAAATGTTTTTTCATACCAGGTTCAGACAAATTCCTACTAAATTAATTAATATTCATACTACTTATTAAATTAGTTTTTCATACTACATAAATTGTAAATTCATACTAAAATTGACAAAATTCATACTAAATAATTTTGACTTTCATACTAAAAAAAATTATTTTTCATGCTAAATAATTTCAAAAAACATACTAAAAAAAATGTGAATTCACACTTAAATGAATAAAATGCATGCTTAATTTTTTAAAAATCTTTACAAATAAATTCAAAATTCATTCTAAATAATTTAAAAAAACATGCTTAAAAAATGCATAATCATATCATCAAAATCATACCAAATAATTGAATTTATGAAGTAAGACAAAATAAGTTCAAAAACATAGTTAATAGATTTACATTAAATTTGGTAAAAAATCATTCTTATTTTGCTACTTATTTTTTGTACACTGGTTGTATATAATATTTAAAGCATATTGTGTTACCTCATGAACTGAACAACGTATAAAAAAAGTTTTATAAAAGTACAAATTATGTTTTAAAAAGAACTGAAATATATCTTTATCAATTAATTATTAAACTCATAATTAAATTTCAATTTTGATCAAATTTCTTCTGCCATTTTCTAGTAGTTTTAGCTATACCCTGTAAAAAATATATTTGAGATGAAGCAAATATTTGTATACTCAAACAGAAAATGTAGTTATGCCGAACAAGCAAACGTATAAACGCCAAATAAGCTAATGTTTTTTTTGCTCATACGGCAAATGAATGTTTGCTAAAATGGCTACTCTTGAATAAATGTATAGTATAAATTTTCTTTTGAAATGTTATATTTCGAGAAATACATGTCGTAAAAAAAAATCTAAAAATGTCTTAGAAAAAATATCTTTTACAAACTTATTCAACATTTTAATATTTGTGAATAAAATTGAATTTTAGAACGAAAATTGTAAATTTTTCATACAAATAATAACAAATTGATGCAAACCAAACAAAATGGTTGAATACTCATGTTTTTGCTGATTCATACAGGTGCCTTGCATTACTCAAATATTTAGTACACATTAAATTTTATTTATATTTTGATGAAAGTATGGAAAAATTACAATTTTCGTTCTAAAATTCAATTTTATTTACAGATATTAAAATGTTGTATAATATTCTAAAAGAAATTTTTCTGTCGTTTCCAAAACATATTTAGAATTTCGACATCTACGACATTTATTTCTCAAAATATAACATTTCAAAGGAAATTGTATACTATAAATTTATTCAAGAGTAGCCAATTTTGCAAACATTCATTTGCCGTATGAGGAAAAAAAAATTAGCTTCTTTGGCGAACATACGTTTGCTTGTTCGCCATACCTACTTTGCTGTTTGAATATTCAAATATTTGCTTCATCAAACAAACTCACGCTTGTTGAATAGATCTCATGGAGTACTACAACCTTAAATGAATTTAAATCTTGATTAACCCAGATTAGGCTACAGTCCTTCCAGAAGGCCAAGCAAGTTTAACATAAATTCGTTTAAAATCATACTTTGGACAAGTGAACAGTATCGAAAACTGTCCAAAATGGTTCTTAAGAAAGTTTTTTATGAAATTAACATAAAAATTTACAAGAACAAAATCATTTTATATTTCAAAATTGAAGTTTTTTTTTAAAAGTCGAAAAGTATGCCGCCTTATCTGGGTTAAATCAAAACAACAAAAAAAAAAGATATTAAAATCGTTTGTCTTGAGAAGGGTTAACCCAGATGATTTTTATCAACATAGTTTTAAGGGTATCATTGGGCTTTTTGAGAGCTATCGAACGAATATTTGTTCAAAAAGATTAATCAAATATTAAGAAAGTTACGTAAAAAAACGAAAATTAAAGATGGCTCTCTAACTGGCGGCTATCTTGAAAAAATTAAAATCAAAAGATATTGTCATCCCAGCACGAAATTCTAGTGCGCCGCTTTGTGATATACATATAGGCGCATAGAAAATAAGTGCGCACACGAAAAGGCGCACAAGAATTTAGTGCTGCGACGATAATACCAAAACGGTAGCTACAAAAAGACCTTTTAATCCTCATAGTTTAATGAAATTTAAATAAAAAATAAAGAAATATTTTTTATATGACCTTTGTAACGTTACGTTCAAAAATTTCAGCGGTCATAAAATGAATTTTTTTTTTCTAAAATCGTTATTAGACCGAATTAAGACCTAAAACTTTGCACACATATGTGCTTTCTGATGAAAATTCAGAAAATCAAAAAAGGACAAATTCCTACTAAATTAATTAATATTCATACTTATTAAATTAGTTTTTCATACTAAATAATAATCTTGTCATACTAAATAATTTCAAAAATCATACTAAATAAATTGTAAATTCATACTAAAATTGACAAAATTCATACTAAATAATTTTGACTTTCATACTAAAAAATAATTATTTTTTCATGCTAAATAATTTCAAAAATCATACTAAATTAATTATAAATTCATACTTAAAATCGTAAAATTCATACTTAATTATTTTAAAAATCATACTTAATAAATCCAAAATTCATACTAAATAATTTCAAAAATCATACTAAATAAATTATAAATTCATACTTAAAATGGTAAAATTTATACTTAATAATTAATAAAATCATACTTAATAAATCCAAAATTCATACTTAATAATTTCAAAAATCATACTAAATTAATTACAAAATCATACTAAATTTGGTAAAATTCATACTTAGTTATTTTAACAATCATACTTAAAAAATTCAAAACTCATACTAAATAATTTCAAAAACATTCTAAAAAAATTGTAAATTTACACTTAAATTAATAAAATGCATGCTTAATTTTTTAAAAATCTTAACAAATAAATTCAAAATTCATTCTAAATAATTTAAAAAAACATGCTTAAAAATTCATAATCATATCATCAAAAAGTTCAAAAACATGGTCAATAAATTTACATTAAATTTGGTAAAAAATCATTCTTATTTTGCTACTTATTTTTTGTACACTGGTTGTATATAATATTTAAAGCATATTGTGTTACCTCACGAACTGAACAAAGTAGAAAAAAAATATTAAAAAAATACAAATTATGTTTTGAAAAGAACTGAAATATATCTTTATCAATTAATTATTAAACTCATAATTAAATTTCAATTTTGATCAAATTTCTTCTGCCATTTTCTAGTAGTTGTAGCTATACCCTATAAAAAATAAATTTGTAATGAAGCAAATATTTGTATACTCAATCAGCAAATGTAGGTATTCCGAACAAGCAAACGTATGTATGCCAAATGAGCTAATGTTTTTTTTCCTCATACGGCAAATGAATGTTTGCCAAAATGGCTACTATTGAATAAATGTATAGTATAAATTTTCTTTTGAAATGTTATATTTTGAGAAATACATCTCGTAAAAACAATCTAAATATGTCTCAGAAACAACAGAATAATATATTTTACAAACTTATACAATATTTTAATATTTGTGAATAAAATTGAATTTTAGAACGAAAATTGTAATTTTTCCATACTGTCATCAAAATATAAATAAGATTTAATGTGT